>SJJU01000157.1:0-16369 GCA_012932125.1 Conopomorpha cramerella
AATATACATATGCCTACTGATTATCTAAGTAATTGCTTTAGCAAGTGCCTCTGCTTACCCCGCTTTAGTATTAAAAAGGCGTGAAGTGTATTTATATCTGAGTAAGTGTGTAAAAATTACGCTCTGAAACTATGAACTATTTAACAGAAATATTTATTGCGTAAGATAATGGTTAGAGGTTGATGTGTGACAAAAAATTACAAAAAAATATTTTTTTATTAGTAAAGGGCAAAAGTATGTATGGCATCATTTCATCTGTGGAGGTTGACGTTAAATTCAGAGCTAAATTAGTAATAAAAATTACTAAATACTCGGACCATTTTTAGGCGTTCAACCTTATTGTACTTAGCCAGAACATTTCATGAACAATAATTTATTTATTTACTTACACACACAAACAAACATTACATTTATGTATGCTTTATATATATACTTTTCCATCAAATCGCCAATCTATTTATCTATCTACTTCGTGGTAAATACAGTGGTGTAGGTACCCAATGTGCCGCGTGCCAAAGCGATGAAGATCGCCCGCCAACCTTCATAATAAACTAAATACAGATCGAAAGAGGTTGTCAAACCGTAATTGATTGCCGCTGCGACAGAGCACCTTGAGCTGGCCATTCTAAAAAACTGTTTATGCCCATCATCAAATGATAGAGAGTAGTAATACTCCCTTTGAGACGTGTACATAATTTCATAGCCTTTCTTTATAATTATAAAATTGTCAACAATTACATACTTGCTAGATAGATATTTAGAACACGTTTTACTTGCTGGTAAAAGTGTGGTGTGGAGTAAACATTTTTTAATAATATCTTTAAGACCAAAGTGTTTGGTCGCGTGCATATTACATACCACATTCTCTAGCAGGTAGCGTTACGTAGGCTCACCTGCCTTCACGAGGGTTAGGAAGAAATGTTTGTTTTTTAATAATAATAAATAAATTTATTAATAAGATGAGATTATGAGAAAGAATTAGCGAAATCGGTCCACCCGTTCCGGAGTTATGGAATGACAACGAAAAGTGGCTTTGATTTTTGTATAATAGATTTTTCACGCCACTTTCTTCCACCAGGATATCAACGATCTGGACAATATATAATATGCCGCCTCTGCCTACCTACTGACCTGGCCCCTTACACCCCGTGTGAATCTCTTTCGTCAATGGACCATCCAATACCATCCATCCTCCTTATACCCAAAACACCGAAGCATTCCCTTTTTCAATCTTAGCCACCTCATTTCAGACTGCAAATTTCTCTTATATTTATTTATTAGGTAGCCATCATAATAAGATGCCTTTATACCCCGTGTAGTGCGAGATATACAACTGACGCCGCAGCTGGATGCGAGAAGCCGAAAACAGATCACAGCCGCGTGCAATTGAAGAGGCCTATGTCCAGCAGTGGACAAGTATGGGCTGATGATAATGATGTGTTTAAAAGTATTTATGTAAGTATATCAGTATGTGGCGCCAATGTTTCAAGGTCTTTGGTTGGATACTTGAATTGATTGAACTAGGAGTTCGCCGGTTCAAATCCGGCTAATCCAGACGTACACCAATGTAACTCTTTTTCAGAGCCTATGTACGCAACGCAACGCTCGTACGGTGAAGGACAACCCGCACACCACAAGGTGTGTGAACCCTATAACGGCGATGGGCTCACCCCCTGTCATGTTGGGTTAAATACGCTTGGTGAACATTCGGCATTTTCTTAGCAAGTGCCTCATCCTACCCCGCTTTGGGATTAAAAGGCGTGAAGTGTGTATTGTATTAAATTAATATTATACAATTAGATAAGTAGTTACAGTAAATTGTTAGACAGGGCGCTTGATAAATGACACACCTATAAAGTTATCTACCCCTTTTATCTATTTCTGCACCAGCTGCTCTGGACAAACAAAAAGGTTATCTTACTAATATTATAAATGGGAAAGTGAGTTTGTTCCGCTTTCACGCCGTAACTACTGAAAAGATTGCTTTGAAATTTTGCAGACGTATAGTTAAAAGTCCGGTTTAAATAATAGGGTACTTTTTATCCCGGAAAAAAATGATATTCCCGAGGGAAAACAAAAATATTCCTTTATACCGCAATATAATTGTATTTCTGTGTGTACGTACTTAGGTTTTTTATTGTATTTTAATACTGACCCGCACCTATGTTCTCCCATGTTGTGAGGTTGACTGGTAGATAATACATTAGTATTAAGTCCACCCTTTGTACTTTTTGTGCAATAAAGTATTAAATAAATAACCGAAGTCCACGCGGGTGAAGCCGCGGGCGGAAAGCTAGTTAAGAATATTTTATATCGTATAACATTCATCAATAGGTAGGTAATGAACAAGTGTGCTCCATCGCAGACCGCATCGCTGCTTAACATCAGGCAGGTTGGTGGTCAAACGCCAGTGGCGTGCACTGGCTTTTACGACAAGGTAGGCAGTAATCCCCAAGGATTGACACCTATGTATACGTAGGTAACTTGTCTTTACGAACCTACCTATCTACTCACTTACAAAACACAGGACCTTCGTTAACCTATGTCGTGAGTACAACAAAAATAGTTGTAGCAACTCTATTATTAGATCAGGTATCCAAAATACTAAGGTAGGCAGTGTCTTTTTGCCTATATGGTGTGCACGCCACTGTTAAACGCGTGTGCACTTTGTAAGTGACCTGGCGAGGGTCGTGCCTCCAAAGATTCTGTCCACCTCAATTAAGTATTATTAAACACGAGTTTACGAACAGTGAGTAAAACAGCGGGGCACATCTAATTAGATAACACACCGTCCATTACGACGCAAGAGTGATAAATAAAAAAAGAAGTCATGAACTATGACGGGTTCAGTTTTTAGGGTTCCGTACGCAAAGGGTTCAACGGAATCCCCTCTATTACTTACTAGAGATTGCATTCTAAACCGTTAACCGCGCACTACTAGTAAGTTTTATGCTTTATCTGACTCTAATGGCCAGTGTAAAAAAGAGACAAATACACCTCCAAACATTACCATAAGCTGGCCTTTCGTTCGTCTATCTGTCAGTCTGTTTTTCTATCTGACATCTGGATGTATGACGCGAATCGTGATATTTCGGCAATAAAAAAATTGCTGTTGACGTATTTCTGCCGCTGCTATAGAAAATATACATGGGGAATCGAGAATACGTACAATAAATGGAAAAATATACATTTAAGGGATCTCTATCATAACAAACGCTTCTGGTTATTGTTTAAGTTTGATTTTTTTACACTTTACGCCTTTTAATCTCAAAGCGGAGTAGGCACTTGCTTAAGCATAATCTTCTTTCTTCTATCTAAATATATAAAAGGAAAAGCTGACTGAATGACTGAATGACTGACTGACTGACATATCAACGCACAGCCCAAACGGCTAAACGTAGCGACTTGAAATTTGGAACGGACGTAGCTTAGGTACCATAGGGGTGCACTAAGGAAGGAATTCCCGAAATTACCACGGGAACAGGAATTAACGGGATAAAACGTTTGTATGAAAAATCTAAACCGCTCAAGGTAGACGCTTGAAATTTGGGATACAGGTACCTTAGTACACTTAAAGCTTAGGTGCAACAGGCTATTGGAAAATTCCCATGGGAACGGGAGTTATCGGGATAAAACTTTTGTATGATAAACCGCTCAAGTTAGACGCTTGATATATAGGATGCAGGTACTAAACTACGCGAAATCAAAATCGCGGGGCGTCCACTAGTTGTTTATATAACTATTAATAATTTTAAAGTTTATCGTGTGTCACATATGTATTCAATAGGTTTCGTCAAAACTTTTTCAGTAACTTTTACTTGACGTAGACTCTATACACACATTCACACTACAACCTTCGCAAAAAAATAATATTAAATGTACGAACCATGTGCGCGTTTTCTACTCGCACCTTGGCCTTTTTTTTCTATTTTACCTTTAAAACATTTGAAGGACGCACGTATATAATATTACGTTTGAATAAATCAAATAGGGCTGCCAATGAGCGACAGATTTTTGTTAAGGTCCTGTTTTTGATTATAAAACAGATTTAGGGTCAAGTGATTCGTAGATTAAGGGCGCAGAAAGGAATTGATTGAGGGCTTCGTGTTAAGGTTGAAAAGATATAAACGTACCTATGTGGTTAGTACAGTCATCGACACCCTTCCGTATGATGTTATCTTCTATATACACACATCAAAAGTGTCTAGGGATCAAGTACATTTTAGAAGATTGCAATCAAGAATATATAATACAAAAAATAATTTCATTCATAATTTATTAAAAATGTGGTGATAAGATAGTCCGGCTACAGGACGTGTACCAATGGGACTCTTTTTCAGAGCCTATGTATGCAACGCAACGCTTGTACGATGAAGGACAACATCGTGATGAAACCCGCACACCACAAGGTGTGTGAACCCTATAACGGCCATGTGCTCACCCCCTGTCACGATGGGTTAAATACGCTTGGTGAACCGTGGACATTTGCTTTAGCAAGGGCCTCTGCCTACCCCGCTTTGGGTTTAAAAGGCGTGAAGTGTATTTTTTTTACATTTATTCAAAACATTTTCACCGCGTTCACAGTACATTTAATTTATTAAAACATTCGAAAGCTTTTTTCCATGTACGGCGCTCTTTCTTAAGAAACAGCTTAAATGTATTCTACAACAACAAAGAAATTAATGCACAGAGGAATATCTAACTTACCTTGTCTTTATCAAGATTTTGTGGAATTTTCCTCAGAGTCTACACTCCTGAGTCCATTATTCTGAAACAGTTACAAATGGAAGATATTTCTACCGCCTTTTTTCACTATTTTATGAAAAACAAAGAGACTTACGATCACTCCATATCAAGACAAAAATAAAAATTCGAACAAAGTTCAACTAAAATGTAATTTTTCTTTTGTTCCTTCGTGAACAACTACATACACACATCAAAAGTGTCTTGGGATCAAGTACATTTTAGAAGATTGCAATCAAGAATATATTTTACAAAAACTGAATTCATTCATAATTTATTCAACATGTGGTGATAAGTCATTGGTACAGGCATGGGGAATTAGGTAGGAGACAAATCCAGAAGATTAGATTTGATTTAAACAAAATAGATTTTTTTACAGCTAAAAATGTTCTTGATCCCTAGACACTTTTGATGTGTGTATTTTTTTATCCAGAAATTCCCACGAAAATGGTATAAAACGCGGTTAACACTACGCGGCACAGCTAGTTTGAAATAGAATCTATTAATCCCGACAGTAACACATCAAAGTCACCCCTTGACTGATGATCCGAGATATCGATACGTCATTCAGTGACGAATATTGGACAAGGCAAAGTATACAATTCTGTTATTTTCCACCACCTTGCACCATCTATAAGTCGTTAGAAAACAAAGCTCAGCTTTTATTGATTCTGTTGATTTTTCTAGAGATCTGATAAAACTCATACGCGAGGTCAAAGTTTCTCCCAATAGTATGTCTTCCGAGTGTGTCATTTGTTTATCAATGTTTAGTGTATGCCTGCCTGTCTGTCTAGGTTGGTACTAATCCGACATAGGAATGCCAACTGGGGCCATAGAAACGATATTTTCAAGTGATAGCGTTTACTTCGTGTGAAGGTGATAGCGCTATACTCATCTAGATCTGTCTCTGTCACACAACTCTTACTTTTTAAGATAGCATGGTAATAAGTACCCTCTAGTTCTATTTAGGTAAGTTGCCGGTAAACCAACAGGTATGTAACTCGAAAGTAACGAACAACCACTTTGAATGTACACAAATCAAAAGTGTCTACGGATCAAGAACATTTTTAGCTTAAAAAATCCTTTTTTTTTTTGTTTTAATCACTATGAACAAGCGTTTGACCACCATCCTGCCTGATGTTAAGCAGCGATGTGGTCTACGATGGAGCACACTTGTTCAGTAGGTACCTATTCACCCGCGACTTGAAGACCTTCAAACTATACTGCGCAGGAAACACAGACTCCGGCAAGTCGTTCCACATCCTGGCGGTACGCACTATGAAAGTGGATGCAAACCGTTTGGTTCGCGTAAATGGCAAATCCACCTGGTATGGATGACGTTTTGCCGTTCTCCTGGTTGTCCTATTGTAAAAACGCGATGGGGGTATTAGGTTATGCAACTCCGTAGCACACTCACCGAAATGCACCCGATAGAAGACAGATAGGCTCGCAACTTTGCGGCGATGCTCTAGGCTTTGAAGCCGAGAATCAAAAGCCTGTTGTCACCTATGAGCCTTCTAGCACGCCTCTCTATTGCCTCCAGAGCCTCAAGCTGGTATTTGGCTGATCCATCCCAAAGATGAGAGCAGTATTCCATACACGATCGAACTTGTGCTTGATACAGTGTGAGCAACTGTTCCGGTGTGAAATACCGTCGCACCTTCGAGAGGATGCCCAGCTTCTTGGCTGCGCGTTGGGCCGTAGCCTCAATATAGGAGCCAAAGTTGAGGTTGGAGGTTAGCGTCATGCCTAAAAGCTCCAGCCGATTGGCTATAGGCAGGGGTACATCCCGGAAAGTGGGAGCCAGATTGAATGGGCTCCTTTTTGCTGAGAAAAGACACGCCTGGGTCTTAAGCGCATTGAACCTGACCAGATTGGCCTCGCCCCAAGATGCGACTTCACCAAGGGACAGGTTCAAACGCTCAACCAATGCCTCTCTGAGTACCCGGATTTGCGGTCCGCTGGCTCGCGCGTCAGATGTGTAACTCTCCACAACAGTGCTGTCGTCTGCGTACCCATAGATACCGGGTTTCAGCAGATCGTTTATATGCAGCAAGAAAAGTGTTGCAGAGAGAACAGAACCCTGAGGTACCCCGGCATTAATTGCCATTAGATCGGACGAGCAGCCATCTGTGACTACTCGGAGCGATCGTTCCCTCAGGAAATCAGCCAACCACGCGCAGAAACCAACAGGCAGTCCAAACGACGGAAGCTTGCCAATCAGACTGTCGTGCCAGACCCTATCAAACGCCTTGGAGATATCCAGGGAGACAGCTAAAGTTTCCCCGTGTTTCTCCAAGGTCTCACTCCAGATGTGCGTGACGCATGCAAGAAGGTCCCCAGTGGACCGGTTTCGGCGGAAGCCATATTGCCGGTCAGAGAGGAGGTCGTTGGCTTCAAGATGCGTCAGCAGCTTGCTATTCAGTACACGTTCCATCGTCTTACAGAGGATGGAGGTGACTGAGATAGGTCTGTAGCAGGTAGGGTCAGCACGACTACCCTTTTTGGGTACAGGTTGCACATTGGCAAGCCTCCAAGTGTCTGGTAATTTTCCGGCCTCCAAGGAGAGGCGAAACAGGCGCGTCAAGGCAGGAGTCAATTCAGGCGCACATGTCCTCAGAACAATAGCTGGAATACCATCGGGCCCACTGGCTTTATTCACGTCTAGATCGCGCAACGCTTTACGTACCTCTTTTTGGCGAATGCGGATTTCGGGCATAGCCGTCACTCCAAAGCCAGTCGTAGTTGGAGGTACCGCGTTACCAGCATCCAGACGCGAAGATTCCGCAAATAACGACGCAAGCAGATTTGCTTTTGCCTGGGCGGAGTGTGCAAGTGACCCGTCAGACTTCAGCAGAGGAGGCAGTGAGGGGTTGCAGAAGTTCGCCTCGACCTCCTTTGCCAGCGACCAAAACGCTTTACTACCCGCAGGGTACGAAGCCAGTTTGGCGCCTATACGGCCAATGTGATCGAAGCGAGCCTTCCGCATAACCTTCTTGCAGGACTTGGCAGCTTTGTTGAAGTCTTTCTTCCTCAGGCTAATGTCCGTGAACCCTTAACTTTCGGGGGAGGTGTAATGTTTATGATGTTGCATATATTGTAATGTATGATGTTGCATTTTACCTCAACTCTACAGTGTGACGCACATAGCTACAAAATGTATAGTTAGCATTTTGTTATTATATATATAGTAGCGTTACTTAGTAAGCTCGCTCTCATTTATACAATAAACAACGTAAACCATCATGCTGTTTGAATCCTGAACCACCTATCGACCTCGGCCTATGTAAGATGGCGACCCTGCCAACGAGCTCAACAGAGCTCACGAAACGAATCTTCTGACTGCAACAACTAGCAACATGATTATGAAGAAAAGCAGCCCTTGTGAACAAGAAACTATCTGATCTGAAGAAATTGCCAAATATCAAGACAAGGAAAACCTTCTGCACAAAAGTCTAATGAAAAATTGAAGAAAGAAGATAATTTTGTTGGGGAGAGACCAGGGTTATCCCGGCTCGAAGAGGTCCAGGGTTATCCCGGCCAGAAGAGGTGTCCAGGGTTATCCCGGTCCAAATCAAGAAGATGACCACATCAGCCCCCTGCCGTATAAACGCCCGCACGTGTCGCGCCGCACCGTCGTCGCACCGCCGCCGCCGCCGCCACAGCCAAGGTTCGTCGATTGACCTAGATTAGTTAGTTAGGTATCTCAAGTTTTATTAATGAATTGATTTATTTTACATGCAGCTAGATTTTTTTTTACTGTATTAGTTTATTATGACTCAGGAATTAGATGATTTGCGTATGAAATTAGAATACATTAGGGAATATTTAGTGAAGTTAGGCCCACAGAAAAGAAATAGTGAATTAGCCTACAAGAAGTTTTATGAAGCTAAGCAAAGTTATAGCGAATTGTCGAGTATTGTATCAGTGTTGAACGAAAACATACATAAGTCGCTTATAAGTAGTGATGATGTGCCCATTGCCAAGAGTTTAATAGAAGAAATACATAGGATTTATAATAGAATTTCTGAGTTAGTTACTTTTAAAGAGTCTGCGTCTCAAACTACCAATAGCGAACAAGTAGAAGAAATCAAAATGGCTACTGATTTTGATATAAAGACAGCGATTGCCTTGCTACCTGTTATGACAGGACAAGAGCAAGTCACTAAACAGTTGATAGATGGAATTAAATTATATAGTACAATGATTAGAGAGGAGGCTAAGAGCATGCTGATTGAGTTTGTGCTAAAAACCAGACTATCAGCCAGTGCTAAATTAAGATTAAAATCATCTTATTTGAACGTTTCAGGCTTACTTAGCGATATGGTCAAATATTTAGTACCAAAAAAGTCAGTTGAAGCTATACAAACTCAACTGCATAGATCGAAACAGGGACGTAGGTCGATAGAGTCGTTTGGTTCTGAATTAGAGGAACTTTTTGTTAATTTGACTATAGCTCAGGCAGACGGAAATGAGGAAAGGTATGAGATTTTAAGACCTCTCAATGAAAAAACTGCAATGAAGCGATTTTCCGATGGTTTATCTGATCCTAGGTTGAGTACTATAATAGCGTCGAGACAATTTTCGTCACTTTCAGAGTCCATACGCGCCGCTCTCGATGAACAGACAATGTCCTCGTCGGAGCCTTCTTCCTTTCATTTTAGCCGCACGCAAAATACAAGAGGTTTTTATCGCGGAAATTATAGACCCTCCAATAGGTTTTCTAGAGGAACTGCTAGGCCGTCCAACTTTAATTCAACAGGGTTTAGGCGTAATAATTTTGAAAATTATAATTCGCGTAATTCGTCAAATTACGTGAATCCAGGTCACAGAGGTAGTCATAGTTCGAACTCTAGAGGTTTCGGTGCCCGAGGCTCGCGGAGTCAGCGCGTGCAGCACATCCGGCCAGGTGACGCGGCTGACGCAAGCCGTGACCGCGATGCTCACAATTTTCATGACGCCGAAAAATTTTTTCGTTCCTAACTTGCCTATTTTTAACTTAAATAATACTTCAATAATTAAATGTTTTGTTAATAATCAGCCAGGTGATCTTTTAGTAGATAGTGGAGCAAGTCTTTGCGTAATTAGGTATGATTGGTTACAAAAATATGGTTTTTTACCAAATATTATTGCAGATAGGTTAAAAATAAATGGAATTAGTGGGAGTTTAGTTTCTGAGGGATTTATTTATTTGAATATAGAATATAGTGGTTTAATTTTTAAGCAAAAGTTTTATGTTTTTAAGAATCTGTCTTGTACTGCTAATGGAATTTTAGGGCAGAACTTTTTCACGCGTTATCACGCTATTATTAATTACAGAAATGGTACTTTGTGTTTGGAAAACCAAGGCCAGTCTGTCTCAATACCTATTGAGAGTTCGGAGAATTATATTCACAATATAGGTCCGCGTTGTGAGGTAGTGAAGTACATTCCAACGTCAGCAAATAGTGATTGTGTTACTTTAGCGACCGAGATTCGCGAAGGTGTTTATGTTGCAGGTATGATTGTAAAACCGGAAAATGGAAAAATTCCTATTCGAGTATTAAATACCACAGATAATCAGATTGATGTAGATTTTTCTCCATTACAGATTCATGAGTTGAATAATTATTTTGATGTATGTCACTTCGACGAAAGAGAAATAAGTCCAGATAGAGTTCGTACATTATTGAACTTATTAAATTTATCGTCATATTTAAACGAAGAAGAACTAACAGGAGTCCAGAAAATTTGTGCAAAATATGCAGATGTTTTTCATCTTCCAGGAGATAAACTTTCTGTAACGAATTTGTTACAACATTCCATTCAATTAAAGGAAAATGTTAGTCCAGTTTAAAAAAAACCCTATAGACTTCCTCAGGCATTGAGAAATGAGGTTCAAAAACAGATTCAAGACATGTTAGATAACGACATTATTGAGGAGACCGTGTCAGAGTGGTCCAGCCCCGTCCTTCTTGTACCAAAAAAGACTGATAAGTCCGGTGAGAAGAAATGGAGGCTTGTTATTGATTATAGGCAGTTAAATAACAATATTCAGGATATTAAATTTCCTTTGCCGAACATTACTGAGATCCTTGAATCCTTATCACATTGCATTTACTATACAAAGTTAGATCTTTCCCAATCTTACTACCAGCTGATGCTCAATGAGTCATCGCGCAAGTATACAGCCTTTACAGTCGATAAGATGTATCAGATGAAACGATGCCCCATGGGACTTAAAACAAGTCCTAGTGCGTTCTCGCGTCTTATGACGATTGCGATGTCAGGATTGAATTACAAAAAATGTTTTATTTACTTAGATGATTGCATTGTTATAGGAAATAGCATAGAAGACCATAATAAGAACCTGATAGGAGTTTTAGATAGACTCAGGCAAGTCAACATGAAGTTAAACCCTCTCAAGTGTGAATTTTTGCGTAAAGAGATAATGTATTTAGGCCATAAAATTACTGAACATGGGATATTACCAGATCCAACCAAAATAGAGACCTTAGTTAATTACCAGCGACCAAGTAATATGGAAGAAGTAAAAAGGTTTGTCGCATTTGCCAATTATTATAGAAGATTTATTTCACGATTTGCAGATATTGCATACCCTTTGAATCAGTTAAGTAAGAAGAATACAGATTTTAACTGGTGTTCGAAATGTGAAGAAGCGTTTCAAACATTAAAAAATTCCCTTATTCAACCACCTGTACTAGATTATCCTGATTTTTCAGACACTAATACGTTTTGTTTACAAACAGATGCATCAAAAGTAGGTCTAGGCGCCGTATTGTCTAACAAAAATGGTCGCGTGATAGCGTACGCGAGCCGTAACTTGAAGCCAGCTGAAACCCGATATCCTGTTATTGAATTAGAATTATTAGCCATTGTATGGGCTATTAGGCATTTTAGACCATATTTATATGGTAGGAAGTTTATCATACGTACGGACCATAAACCACTTATTTATTTGTTTAACATGACCGATCCATCAAGTAGATTAACTAAATTTCGACTTTATCTCGAAGAATACGACTTCGACATAGAGTATGTTCCGGGACGATGCAACGCAGCTGCAGATGCATTGAGTCGTCTTCCGAGTATTTCACAGTTGCCGAAAAATAGTAAAGAATTGCAACAAATGCATGAAAATGTTGTATTGGTCATGACAAGAGCACAGAAAAGAAGATTACAGACTGACTCGACTAAAGACGAGGTTTCCACTGACTCAGGGTCTGATCAACCTAGAGCCGTCGAAATTCTCAAACGACCGAAAAACAATAATTTAGTAGAATTGATGACAAAAGGTAGAAATCAGTTGAATTTAAAAAACGTAGAAAAAGTCACTAGTGCCAATAATTTATGTGTCTACGTTCCTTCAAAGTCTGTCATATACCTAACTTCTCGATCGTTATGTTCCGTGAGTGAAATAGCGAGAGAACTAGAGTCCCTTTGCAGAAAATATAATATTGAGGAATTAATTGTTTTAAAAGACAAAAAAGATGTAAACTTTTTAAGTTGTTTGTCCAGAGAAATTAAAGTTATGAATTGTACAATTCCAAGATTATTGATAGTAAAGGACGTAAAACGTATTTCGGATAAAGATGAAATAACAATAATATTGAATGATTTCCATTTATTACCCACAAGCGGTCATGCTGGGGTAAACAGAATGTTGAATAATATTAGGAAACACTACTACTGGCCAGGTATTTATAATGACGTCACAGAATATGTAAAAAAGTGTAAACTCTGTCAGATACAGAAACACACGAATAAACAAACTAGGGAGCCAATGGTTATTACAACCACTCCAAATAGCGCTTTAGAAAGAATTAGTTTAGATATAATGGGTCCATTAGATATAGACAACCATGGTTATAAGTATATTTTAACAGTTCAATGTAGTTTAAGTAAATATGTAGAAGCGTACCCTTTAGAAAGGAAAGATACAGTTTCCGTATCATCAGTATTTGTTAATAATTTTATTTTAAGGTTTGGTATACCGCGAGAGATAATTACCGACCAAGGAACAGAGTTCATGTCGTCAGTTATGACAGAGGTATGTTCGTTACTAGGGATCTCTAAGCTAAACTCAACGGCATATCATCACGAAACCATAGGAGCCCTCGAGAACAGCCACAAAAGCTTGGGCGCGTTCCTCCGCATCCAGTGCGCCAACAACGCTAGCGACTGGAGCACTTGGTTACCTTATTGGTGTTTTTCGTTCAATACTACAGTACATTCACATACTAAGTATGCACCGTATGAGTTAGTTTTTGGAAAAATGTGTAATTTACCAAGTAACTTAGCAAATGTTCAATAATTAGATCCACTGTATAATTTTGATGATTACCCTTTAGAATTAAGATTTAGGCTACAGAAAGCTCAGTTAGAAGCTAGAAATAACTTGTTGCAATGTAAATTTAATACGAAAATAAGATATGATAAGAACATGAATTCAGTCACATACAAAAAAGGTGATTTTGTTTTATTAAAAAATCAAACAGGTAGTAAACTAGATAATATATATTTAGGTCCTTTTGAAGTGTTAGAAGATTTAAAAACCAATGTTAAAATTTTAAAAGATAAGAAAGAATATGTAACCCATAAAAATAATACGAAATTGTTTAATTATTAGATAAGCTTAGAAATATAGCTTTTATATTGTATTCAATTTATATTAATGATTTTTTTTATATGTTTAAATTTTGTTTTAATTAAGTTAAAAAATGTGTAAACTTATGTGCGACACATTTTTTTTTTTTCAAATAGGGAGGTGAACCCTTAACTTTCGGGGGAGGTGTAATGTATGATGTTGCATTTTACCTCAACTCTACAGTGTGACGCACATAGGTACAAAATGTATAGTTAGCATTTTGTTATTATATATATAGTAGCGTTACTTAGTAAGCTCGCTCTCATTATACAATAAACAACGTAAACCATCATGCTGTTTGAATCCTGAACCACCTATCGACCTGGGGGGTCTCGGCCTAATGTAAGAAGCGTGACCTATACAGTTAGTTTTATACGTAAAACATTTTTCTTCAATAATAACGTCAGCGTGTGGGTACGGAGTACCCAGCGCTCAGTAGTCAGGTAATGATGTATCGTTTTGCAGGTGGTCGGCGGTCGTGGCAAGCGCAGTGCCAGCGCGGGTCGGGCGGGCGAGGGGGCGGAGGGGCGGGCGGCGCGGCGGCGGGGGCGGGCGGCGGCGCGACGCGGCGACGCAGCGCGCGGGCCAAGAGACGCCGCGGCGCGCAGGCCATCGCCGGCCTCGACCTGCTGCACTCCTCCACGCTCGCCAGCGCGCACCACACCGGCGCCGTCAGTACACTACTCATTCTCTTCTCTCTCTGCTCTCTTTGCTCTCTCCTACACGATACTACACTCTTTATTTAGCTTATCATTGGTCATAGTCGCCAAGGTCTGAGTTGTAGTCCAAATTGACGTCACTTTTTGTAAGTTGTGTAGTAGGTATACCTACTGAGAGTAGTAGATCTAAGCATATTTATTTTCACTATTGTTGTTTGTATGATTCACTAAAAAATAAAACCTGTCACATTATCTATGCATGTTGCCCTTAAAAGTAGAATGAATGTTTCACCATTAGTAATAGTTTCTAAAACATGTGTCTCTTGCAGGTTACGGCACCGCCCCCCGGTTGTGTGGAGCAGAGACTGTCGGCGCTGGCCGCGTTCCAGCCGGCTGACCGGCTGCACGATGAACTGGAGATCCCCAAGTCCCCGACTACGCCGTACGCCCTACAAGTGTTGCTGGACGTGTTCAGGGACCAGTACCTGTCGCTACTGCGCCGGATGGCCTCACCCGACTACAAAAGGGAACTTACACACCAGATCGATAGGGAAAAGGTAAGTGTAACATTTTTTAATAAAAACATCTACTTTCGTCACTCACGTTGTGACTTGTGTCGAAAAATGACATTTTCGACTCTACACATCCAGTTGGAAAGCAACCCATGAGACTCTGAAACCGATATAGTAAGCAAATGTGGAATTATTTGACAACCATCGGACATCTTTGTTGTGAGCTGTCGCTACGTTTTTACTTACTAATTTTCGCAAAGTCATACCTACTGATAACAAAAAAAACGAAGTTGTCTGTCCTAGCATGAAAACAATGTGCCATCTAATGACAACTAGTGGTAAACATTGGAACTATCGCTCGATAATTCCCCATTATCGTGGTAAATATCATAAATTACTGTAAAACGTTTAAAATTGTTTGTTATCATGGGCTGCACGACTTTTTTTTACTTTGTATAAATAAACAAATTATTATCGATCCACACGTTTTCTATGTAAAATATATGAATGTTATACTATTACCCAGTTCTGGTTCTGATTTAACACAACGTATTACCTACAGGAGAGAAACCAAAAGCTCAAGTCTCGTGCATCGCAGTTAGATAAACAGATCAGCGTGTTAATAAACGACAGCGTGGCGTTGCTGAAGGCGAGGATGTCGGAGCTCGGGATACACGCCAACAACACCGTGGACTTGCTCGCCAAGGCCAAAGAGATCGTCGGCCGGCATAAGGAGTTGCAGAGTAAAGCAAGCAAACTACAGGCTCAGGTCAGAATCACTGCTTTTAGCTATTTATTGGTAAGACTTGTTAATATTGGTTGTTTTGTACGGCGCTAATGGTTTCTCTTCTTCACGCAGGTAAACAACATTGAAGCAGAACAAGCAGTGTTAGTGAAGCAACGGACGTTTGAAATAACAGAAAAATATAGACAACTAGGGCACATACCTCCAGACTTGGAAATTACTCAAAACGTAGCACACGAGTTGATTTTAAAAGAAATTTCGGCGACTCTCGCTCATCGAAAACGACTTCACGCGCAGGTAGCGCACCTACAAAGCGAGATCGTGGGGATGGAGCGCGGGGCCGGGGGCGGGGGCGGGGGCGGAGGCGCGGGCGGCGCGGGGCTGGGGCCCGGGCTCGCGGCCGGGGCGGCGCCGGGCGGGCCGGCCGAGCCCCGCGCCGGCGCCGTGCCCGTCGCCACCGTCAAGCCGCACTCCGTGTGCCGCGCGCCGCGCAAGCCGCGCGACCAGCGCCGCTCGCAGGACTGGCCCGACGTGCCCGACGTCGCCAAGATCGACGAGCAGAACCCCGAGCTGCTGGCGCAGAAGATCCTCGAGACGGGCCGGCAGATCGAGGCCGGCAAGCTCGCCAAGCCAAACGTCATAGTGAACGGGTACCGGCCGCGGCCGCCGCCGCCGCCGCCGCGCCCGCTGCCCTCTCACGGGAAGATACACGAGTCTCCCAAGCTCATCAACTTCGAGGACCGACTCAAGAGTATAATCACGTCGGTCCTAAACGAGGACCAGGAGCAGCGCAAGGCGCCGCGGCCGGCGCCGTACCCCGTGAGCAACGGCCTAGTGCGCGCGGCGCGGCCCACGCGGCCCGCCGAGCCGCCGCGGCGCCGGCCCGCGCCCGCCGCGCACCTGTACGCGGCGCCGCCCCCGCACCCCGCGCACCCCGCACACCCCGCACACCTGCCCCCGCACGCGCCGCTGCACGCGCTGCACCACCACCAGCAGCTGCAGCACGCGCACCACGCCGCCGCCGCCGCCGCCGCCGCGCAGCCGGACTACACACAGGTAAATA
>SJJU01000159.1:0-14745 GCA_012932125.1 Conopomorpha cramerella
TCGTGCTGCGATCTGTTGAGACTCAGCCCTGCGCCAGGTGATTCGTTTTTTTTACGACCGCCGAAGGTGAGAAAAGGCCCGTCTGTCTTTGCGTTTCTTGTCTCGGCGCTCGTTCCGTCTGAAATATATTCAACGATCAACATTTACTATTTTTCATATATACCTACCGCCATCAAGTATCAATTATTTTTGTCTATTTTTTTTTCTTTTTTTCTTTAGTCTCAAGTATCAATCAAGATTTTTTTATTTTTTTTCTTTTTTTGTAACTATTAGCAAGTATAATAAAATATATTTCTTTTTTTTTTCAATATACCTACTACAAATTTTTTATTTTATTATGAAATATCAAGTATATTTTTGTTTTTTTTTTTAAATGTCTATATTTTTATGCATAATCTACTATTATTTTTTATTTTTTTGTTAAATTATGTATTTGTAAATCTCAATATTTTGAGTATTTTTTTTTAATTTTTCATATTTTTTTTTGCAAAATCTACTATTATTTTTGTTAAATTATGTTTGTAAATCTCAATAAGTATATTTTGATTATTTTTTTTTAATTTTTCATATTTTTTTTGCAAAATCCACTATTATTTTTGTTAAATTATGTGTTTGTAAATCTCAATAAGTATATTTTGATTATTTTATCTAAAATGTCCATTAAATTATGCAAAATCCACTATTATTTTCAAATATTTTTGTTAAATTATGTTACAAACACATCTCACAATCTCAATAAATTACTATTTTAGCTACTTGTCTCTCATTCAAGTAAAAATTTGCTAAGTTTTAACCTAACTCCTTTAAACCTAACTCCATTTAACCTAACTCCTTTAAACCTAACTCCATTTAACCTAACTCCATTTAACCTAACTCCATTTAACCTAACTCCTATAAACCTAACTCCTTTAAACCTAACTCCATTTAACCTAACTCCATTTAACCTAACTCCATTAAACCTAACTCCATTTAACCCAACTCCTTTAAACCTAACTCCACGTAACCTACCCTAATGAAACTTAAGAAACCTAACTCAGAGAATTGTTCAGTATGAATTGAGGTGAAATTTAAGTTAATACTTATACTGTCAGTTAGGGTTGTTGAAAACTCGAGCGTAATTTTGTCTCTAACATCAAAATGAGAAAAGCCGTGTTCCTTTACTCTTGCGTTGTTCCTTATTAGAATCTTGTTTCGGACTCTGCTCGTTCCAATAAATATATTCTTACTAACGTTACTGTAAACAATTAGCATTGCTATATCCTCAGTTAGGTTATTTAAAAATTATATAATTAATAGTTAGGTTACTGGAAAGTGAGTTGGGTTTGTTAAAAACAAGTTAGGTTAGTTATATTCATAGCTAGGTTTGCATAAAACTGGGTTAGGTTTGGATGAAAATGAGTTAGGTTTGTATAAAACCGAGTTAGGCTAACCAGATTCATAGTTAGGTTTGCATAAAACCGAGTTAGGTTCGTACAAAAGTGCGTAGGGTTTCGGAATTTGGCTAAAATTATCATTTAGTTGAAATTCGAGCGAAAGTGAGAAAAGCCCCGTCTCCGTTTTAAAACCGCATACATAGAATCTTGTTTTATTCCACTCGATCTTCTTTTGATTATTTTGCTTCTTTCGCTTAAGGTGTTGTGTTTTGTTGGTAGGTGAGGTTTTATTAATTTTTTTTCAATAAAGTAAATTTCTATTTACTGTGTGTAATTGTATAATAGTCGTGTAATAATACACAACAGGGGGTAAAATGTGATGGGTAAAATAAAATTACATTATTTCCAGAATCTCGGCGGCGCGGCGGCGGCGGCGGCGATGAAGACGGCGAACGAACGACGACAGCGACTCGCACACCCCGCGGCTGAAATGCGTGAAAAAAATAATAAAAAACCAATTAAGCACGTAGCCCCCACCACTAGCTGGCTAAATACATACGGTATAACATATACACACAAAAAAAAAACACACACACACACACACAGATAGATAGATTACATACATTCACGTCAACCAGCCACTGAGCGTGAGTGGAGAGAGAAGGACTGCCTGCATATCTATCTCACAGAAAGAAAGATAGATGATTGCATGCTCTCTTTACCTCCCAGATCAATTAATATGGGTTCAACATGCACCAGAAAACATGTTTGACATACATTAAAGCGATTTGGTGGATCAGATACCCATGAAATGCAAGATAACCAGTGGAAACGCATACATACATACGGTTCTTAGTCTATACGTTTTTTACATAAATTAAAGTGGCAAGTCAGTGTAGTAAAATAGCATACATACAAACCCCACACACTGCAGTAGTGAAAACAATTTACCTACAAATGTGTAGTCCACCTCTGTTAAAGGAAATAAACATTCCACATATTACATTTGGGACGATAGTATAGCACACACATTGCGTTTTTCAGTATGCATCGAGAGTCGTCTGCGCATTTAAAATACGCAGCGTGCTACCTGGGGGTTGCAGCACAAGCGCTGCAACCCCCTATCCTTGTGAATTCACCAGTGAAGCCTGTTGCACTGGTAGTGGCCGGTAACCGCTAATTGATTTAATAAAAAATAGATAAGCTTAAAATCTAAAATTAATAAAATTAAGATATTATACACCGCCTTTTATTGCCCATTCGGGGGTGGGCAGAGGCCAGATTAGCCCGACGTGTTTTTACAAAAACTGAGTTAGGTTTGTTGAAAGCAAGTTAGGTTAGCTATATTCATAGTTAGGTTGGTATAAAACTGAGTTAGGTTTGTTGAAAACAAGTTAGGTTAGCTATATTAATAGTTAGGTTAGTGAAAAAACTGAGTTAGGTTTGTTGAAAACAAGTTAGGTTTAGCTGTATTAATAGTTAGGTTAGGGAAAAAACTGGGTTAGGTTTGTTGAAAACCAGTTAGGTTAGCTATATTCATAGTTAGGTTGGTATAAAACTGAGTTAGGTTTGTTGAAAACAAGTTAGGTTTAGCTGTATTAATAGTTACGTTAGTGAAAAAACTGGGTTAGGTTTGTTGAAAACAAGTTAGGTTAGCTATATTCATAGTTAGGTTGGTATAAAACTGAGTTAGGTTTGCTAAAAACAAGTTAGGTTAGCTATATTCATAGTTAGGTTAGTGAAAAAACTGACTTAGGTTTGTTGAAAACAAGTTAGGTTAGCTATATTCATAGTTAGGTTGGTATAAAACTGAGTTAGGTTTGTTAAAAACAAGTTAGGTTTAGCTGTATTAATAGTTAGGTTAGTGAAAAAACTGGGTTAGGTTTGTTGAAAACCAGTTAGGTTAGCTATATTCATAGTTAGGTTGGTATAAAACTGAGTTAGGTTTGCTAAAAACAAGTTAGGTTAGCTATATTCATAGTTAGGTTAGTGAAAAAACTGAGTTAGGTTTGTTGAAAACAAGTTAGGTTAGCTATATTCATAGTTAGGTTGGTATAAAACTGAGTTAGGTTAGTGAAAAAACAAGTTAGGTTAGCTATATTCATAGTTAGGTTGGTATAAAACTGAGTTAGGTTTGTTGAAAACAAGGTAGGTTAGCTATATTCATAGTTAGGATTCGAGCGAAGGTGAGAAAAGCCCCGTCGTTAGATTTGCTAAAAACAAGTTAGGTTAGCTGTATTAATATAGTTAGGTTAATGAAAAAACTGAGTTAGGTTTGTTGAAAACAAGTTAGGTTAGCTATATTCATAGTTAGGTTGGTATAAAACTGAGTTAGGTTTGTTGAAACCAAGTTAGGTTTAGCTGTATTAATAGTTAGGTTAGTGAAAAAACTGGGTTAGGTTTGTTGAAAACAAGTTAGGCTAGCTATATTCATAGTTAGGTTGGTATAAAACTGAGTTAGGTTTGCTAAAAACAAGTTAGGTTAGCTGTATTCATAGTTAGGTTGGTATAAAACTGAGTTAGGTTTGTTGAAAACAAGTTAGGTTAGCTATATTCATAGTTAGGTTAGTGAAAAAACTGGGTTAGGTTTGTTGAAAACCGGTTAGGTTAGCTATATTCATAGTTAGGTTGGTATAAAACTGAGTTAGGTTTGCTAAAAACAAGTTAGGTTAGCTATATTCATAGTTAGGTTGGTATAAAACTGAGTTAGGTTAGTGAAAAAACAAGTTAGGTTAGCTATATTCATAGTTAGGTTGGTATAAAACTGAGTTAGGTTTGTTGAAAACAAGTTAGGTTTAGCTGTATTACTAGTTAGGTTAGTGAAAAAACTGGGTTAGGTTTGTTGAAAACAAGTTAGGTTAGCTATATTCATAGTTAGGTTGGTATAAAACTGAGTTAGGTTAGTGAAAAAACAAGTTAGGTTAGCTATATTCATAGTTAGGTTGGTATAAAACTGAGTTAGGTTTGTTGAAAACAAGTTAGGTTAGCTATATTCATAGTTAGGATTCGAGCGAAGGTGAGAAAAGCCCCGTCGTTAGATTTGCTAAAAACAAGTTAGGTTAGCTGTATTAATATAGTTAGGTTAGTGAAAAAACTGAGTTAGGTTTGTTGAAAACGAGTTAGGTTAGCTAGATGCATAGTTAGGATTAGAGCGAAGGTGAGAAAAGCCCCGTCTCAACATATTGGGCCCTTGTTTTATTCCACTCGTTCTTCTTTTGTTGTTGTTTGTTGTTGTTGTTGTTGTGTAGAAGTCTGTTAAGAGTTTTGCTATATATTCTGTTTTTGTGTAAGATTGTTGGTTCGTTAGGTCACAGGTTGATTTTCTTCGGTAGGTAGGTAGTAAGAGGATAGCGCTTAAACCCCCCCACCCGAGACATGGATAAAGGACGTTTTTTCCTTCATATGTTTCTCTTATGTACTGTGTGTAATTGTGAAAAACACAGCTTGGTCAAACAAAATATTACATTATTTCCAGCATCCCGGCGGCAGAGACGGCGACGGTGAAAGACGGGGGCGGCGGTGGAGACGGCGACGGCGACGGCGAACGGTGAACGACGACGGCTGAAATGTGTCAAAAACAAGAATCAACTAAATACCTGCTGGCCCCAAACCCACCAAGTGCATTGTTACTCCGCACGCAGCACGCAGTCCTGGCTGGCTAAATACATATACATACAACATACCATAACATACTACACACCACACCCAAATAACACACACACGTCCATCCATACATACATTCCACGTCCACCACAGATGTGAGGAGTGTGGGGGGACACAGAAGAACCTTAGGGTCAAAATCCAAATTTCATGCTCTATTTACCTCTCAGATCAATTGGTATGGGCGAAAAATGCACCAGCGAACATGTTCGATATGCATATAGCGAGCGATTTGGTTTATGAGATAGATACCCATGAAATGCAATATAACCCTTGGAAACGCATACATACATACGGTTCTCAGTCTATGCGTTTCTTACATACATTGAAATAAACATGGTAAATAAACATTTGACATACGCATACATTTTGGATCTCGTTTGGATCGCGCGTACGGATAATCTGCGAGAGTCGTCTGCGCATTTAAAATACGCAGCGTGCTACCTGGGGGTTGCAGCACAAGCGCTGCAACCCCCTATGCTTGTGAATTCACCAGTGAAGGATGTTGCACTAGTAGTGGCCGGTAACCGCTACTTTAGTTCCAATTAAAAATAGTAAGGCTAAAATCTAAAATTAGCATATTATATACTTAAACTTGCACCGCCTTTTATTTCCATTTGGGGGGGGGGGCAGAGGCATTGGCCCGACGTTATCAACCCCGTGACTTTGGATTTGGGGGGAGGGGGGTCATAGTTCGGGTGGGGCTGGCTGGCTGGCTGGCTGGCTGGCTGGCTGGCTGGCTGGCACCAACAGCTCAGCTGAAGCATTTTAGTAATAACTGTTAAAAATAGACCAGCACTGATAAAGAGATCTAAGAGCACTCCCAGTTTACACTTAGAGGTAGGTATTACTTTTTGGTATGCATACACACATACATTCCTCTTTCATGTACCTGGCAGCGTTTGTAAGTGTTGGTACAAGGTGCTCAGGACATATACATCTTGTCATCATCATCTCCCAAAGTTGGATATGCCTATTTCAAAGAATGTGTCTGCCTCGGAGAATAGTATTGTATTAAAAGTAACATACAGTATCATAGCACTTGTCCTGTGAAGAGTTGTATGGGTAGACTTCTCAAGAGTAGCCTCGGAGCAGAGTAGAGCAGTGCAGGCAGGCAGCAACAATTGGCAGCTCTGGGACTGTACTGTGTGCAGCAGTAGCACCTGGAAATTCATATTAATTATTTGTTGAGGGTGGGTAAAGAACCTTGTAAAATATTAGCAATAGGTGTGAGCATACAGCCTAAAAGTGTAATGAAATCTCACTACTATAAATGTGAACAATTCAAGTCAGCAACAATAGCAACTGACAACATGATCTGAATGATTCTTTATACTTGTGAAAGCATTTGTCAATCAACAAGTAGCAATTTTATGAAGCAATGGAATTTCAATAGGAACCCTCTAGTAGCATACATACAGCTGTGGAGGTGACCAGGAGTTGCTCCATGACAGCAACAGTAGCAACTGATATGCTGCATTACAAATACATTATTACTATTTACCATTGTACCTATTTATAATTTGTTTAGTATGAGTAAACAAAGTATTGGAACCACTGTCACTGCATCTTATTGAAAAGCTTTTCTTATAAGAGAAAAGATGAACATACCTACTTTTGTTATATTCAAACCATTCCTTTGCAACCAGCAGCAGCCATTCCAAATATGTAGTTAGGTTAGGCCAATGAAACCAAGACAAGTAGGGTCCTCCTCAAATCAATATTACACCTGAAATACATAGGTACAATCCAAATATCATATGTATGTAAGTAACAAAATTACACCAATTCAAGATGAACAACAACAATAATAACATTGTCAGATGGGAGTAATATTCATAAAGTACCTACACAAATAATGTAAGTAGCTCAAGCTTAGAAAAAGGGCAAAATGGGCAACTTTCAGAGAAAAATACAAAGGTAAAGTTCATCATTTTTCTCACAAGTTTCCATTTTTCTACTACTTTCAGCAACAAACAACATTAGGAAATGGTGGGCCAAAGGCCTTCTTCCTTCTAATGGTCTGGTATCATCGGAACTCTTCCCCAGAAGAGTATTTATTGTTGTTGTTGCTGTTACGTTTAGAAAGAAAACTCGATCGCTTCACAAACACAACGATACAATGCGGCGACAACAACACGTTCGATCTACGCCGGCGTATTGTTCGTTCAATTACATAAAGTAAACACGGCGCAATACAATAAATACTAACTAACTAACAATAGTGACGAAAATCTAGTTTGAAGGAAACAAAGTTTTCAGTATTCGAATGAAAAAGTAAACTTGAATTTTTTTTTTCGCCCGACCGCTAAGTCGATACGTCAGTTTCCATTGTCAATACTGTCAATAATTCTGCACATATACGTACAATGTGGAAGGAGAGTTTGGACATCCGTTCCCGCTGCGGCTCAAGCTTACCAACAAAAGCGCACGAATTCATGTTATTGGCTGCCAACTACAGGTGAAAATGATTCGGAGCAAACTTCAGACCAAACTAGGAAGGAACGTCTTTCAGTTTTAAATATTCAGTCAGCTTTGGTTTGCAAGTCTAGTTATTTTTGGTATGAGCTGATATTTGCATTGATTAATCAAACCGACGCGCATTGTACTTGTATTCGATCGAAGCTTGCACCGAAGGTTTTGTTACGCGCATGGCTCAAAACACTTGAAACTGACAGCCGCGTAAACCCTTATAATAAAAAGCACTACTGTCACTTGCGCGCGGAGAAATAACAATGGAAAAAAACAAACAAACAATAAGTATGCCGCGGCGGCAAAGTTACTACGAATTGTCCTGCAACGAAATAGAAGTTTGAACAAAGTTTTTACAATCGGAATCGTTGGCTTGAGACAAAGTGAGACTACAACAGCCCAACAGTACCAGTGTACAGTGCATTGCAGTGTTGCTTGACGGCGTGTTTTTCAACAAAATGAGCGAAAGAAAAATGTGGGTACGACGCGTTTTACAATGTAATTTAACTATTCTTCTTGCAATAACGGTGCTAAAGGGACACTAACTTGTAATTATTATCATCGCTAGTACAGTTTCAGTATTACTGTATTACTATAACAAAACAAAGTATTGTGAGCAGCATGATTTGGATAGTTTGTTGTCCCTGCATTCTAGAACAACATGAAGTAACATAAAAAGTGTAATAGGTATCTTCTAATTAGTTTCCAGACAAGTGTTATTATTGTATTATTCTTATTTGCATTTCAGTGAATAATTCACACCGACCCACCCAAGTTGTTTGTTGCAAATGGCAAAGAAATCTGACTGATGAGGAGTCTGCAGTGGACAGTGGATAATAATAATAATAATACAATTTCGGTGAGTGAAATTATACATAAATAAAGCCAAGTCATGTAGGTTTAGAATGTTTATTTGATTTCTAACTGATTTCCCCGTTGCACTGTTTGTTGTACTTAATATTTTTTTTAAATGTTTCTTTGTGCCCAACCGCTCATCCAACGCCAGCTAGTTTCTGGTCTGACAGCACTGGTGCAGTGGTGGTAGTCCTGTAAGATAAAATTCAATAAATAAATAAATTACAACACACATTGAAACAGTATTTAAAGTAGAAAAACATTAGTATTTGAACGAATATTATTCTTCTTCAAACACTTTGTGTGGGTTTTATGCTAGCGGTGAAAAGGTGATGTTATATATTTTTGTGTATGCTTTTCCTTAATAAAATAAAATAATAAATAAACATTTTAGGTTTTCAATGGAAACATAATGAAAGATAATAATAATGATAGGTAATATATGTTTCTTGGGTGATATTTTATGTAGCCGCTGCCTCTTACTATTTGTGGATTGTTTTGTTTTGTTGTTTGGTTGTACAAGGTGTGGTGGTGTTGGTTTTTATTTTTATTATTCTACATGCCTAAGTATATTATTCAGTTTTTTTTAGTTTGTTTTATAATACATATACCTACATTTTGTGTTACATTTGTTGTTGATTACTTTGTAATAAATACCTACCTACTTACTTACTAATTGGAATACATGTACATTTCCAGAGCCCGTTGGCGGTCAGAGTGAGAGTACAATTATTGAGAGGGAGTAAAAGTGACATGTTTACACTAGAACAAACCGAAAAAAAAAAAGTTGGTAAGTGATTCAGGTCCAATATGTAAATTACTAATATGTAACAAAAATTCATAAAATATGTCACACACACATTGTGCTACAGTATTGTAGGTATAACTTTTGTTGTGTATGGCCTATCTTAATCTTGTTCTCTATTATATAAAAATTTATTGGTTGTGCCAAGACAACTAGTTATATTATAATATAATCTTGGTTTAGGTAGATACTTACTTAATTGTATCATAGATATATTATTTTGTATATAATTTGTGTATAATTTCTTTGTATGTTGTAATACAAATAAAGTAGTAATAATGGTTGCCTATATCATTTTTTTGTTTTATTTTCGAAGTGGTTGGTGGGGTGGTAGGTACTTACCTTCCTTAATATATTTGATTGAATATTTATTGTGGTAGGTAGCCAAATTACAAATAAGAACATGCAAGTGCAATATATGAATAAATGAATGAATTACCTATGTTTGTTTAAACTGTATGTTCTTTTGTAAGCATAATTTTGAAGAATAATAGGACCGACCTGATACCGTTGTTGCCTTCTTACCTTGGGACCACCTTTATCTTAATAGGTACCGTCTTTCTAACAAAAAAAGAATCATCAAAATCGGTTCATAAACGACAAAGTTATGCGTGCTCTTCCATTACAATCAGTTCATCCCCTTAGGGTTGGAATATTTTTCTTTCAAATTTATATGGAGGTATGTATACCCTATTCCATTAAAAAAGAATGATCAAAATCGTACTGCTTCCGTTTTTTGGCCAATCAAAAAATAGTTCTTACAAAGTAATACGCATTTTCATTTTAGTTGTTTAATAAAAATGCCTAATTAAACGAACAAGGATGCTCAAGGAGATTTTACTTTTTATTTTTGTAATGCATGCATGTTCAACACTATGGATAAATCATAGTACCTACAATGCGACATTGCTTGGTAATATGTATGTCTAGATGACATCTTCGTTAGTTCTTATTCTGTTAGTTGGGATAAAATCTAAAGTACTGAATCAATTTAGATAAAATTTGAACGGGACCATCTTGAAAGTAAGCCCTGTCGAATGCAAAAAGAATTTTCAAAATCGGTTCATAAACGACGAAGTTATCCGCGAACAAACATAAGAACATACATACGGTCGAATTGAGAACCTCCTTCTTTTTTTTGAAGTCGGTTAAAATATAAAATAATAATATACTGAATCAATTTAGATAAAATTTGAATGGGACCATCTTGAAAGTAAACCCTGTCGAATGCAAAAAGAATTTTCAAAATCGGTTCATAAACGACGAAGTTATCCGCGAACAAACATAAGGACATACATACGGTCGAATTGAGAACCTCCTCCTTTTTTTGGAGTCGGTTAAAAATAGGAATATATTGATTTTTCGTTTTATTCTCTACCTATTATGACTTTTAGGCGTTATGCTTAGTTAGTTATATATGGGCTATAATTGTATTTTTCATGTTCCATGATCAGGAAAAACGTTTGATAACATATTTTTTTATTTATTTATTAATCTTTCCCATGCTGCTGTGGGGTCGACTGGTAGATAATATATAATTATAATGGTATTAAGTCCGCCTTTTGTACATTTATGTTGCAATAAAGTATTAAATAAATAAAGTAAGAATGAACGTTGTATTTATTTTCCCGTTTTATTTTCGACTGGACCTACCTACCTACCTACCTATTGGCATACATTGGCACTTGCTTCAATTGTATTTGATTTTTAAATATTAATATATTAATTGGTGTTATCCAGATGTTGCCTTGAGGTGGTAGCGTAATTTTGAGGTGTAGTGAATTATTATGTTTGTTTAAACTTGTGTACCTATTGTTTTGTTGGTGGAGCTATAGGTATAAAAATATATTCGTGTTTTGTTTTAATTTCAACTCAAATATTGAATACTTATTGACTTTTATTTTATCAAGTTATTTTAATTTTCAAATACTGAGTACTGTAGGTACCTACTTGCCTTCCTTACTTCCTACCTAATATAAAGTTTGGATAGTTATTGTTAATTGTAACTTTATAATGCCTATAAAGTCATATAGAAAACGAGCTGTTTTGTACAAGTGTGTACTTTTCTTTTATAAATAAATTGTGTTTATTTTTTATTATTTTTATTATATTCGCCTTTCTGTTGACTATTAACTTTTAGGGGTTATTCTCATTTAGGTAATGAAAGTTTTTCTTTTTTCTTTCTAATAAAACGTGCGGATACTTATTGGTGTTGTCTATTTTTTTTTTTTTTTTTACTTTTACAGCATAATATCCACTTACATACGTACGTACCTACCTACCTACCTACCTACCTACTTAAATACTTAAACTCAATATAGAGTTTTAGGAGTTATTCTTAGTTAGGTATTGACCGTTTTGTTTATTAATTGTTTAGTTTTAAATTCTAAGTACCTACGTAGGTACTTGCCCTAGTTAGTTGCTATAGTCGTAGTGGGTGTAATTTGAAAAGATATGCTTGTGTCCGTCTGCCTTTTAACTGAAAAATAAGAAAGAGTTACCTATTTATTTATTTAAAAAAAAAATATTGTGCCCACTTACCTACACCTACCTATCTAACTACCTATTTGCCTATATTGATTTTTGAGGGGAATGAGATTAGTTACTTATTTTTGTATTTAGTGTTTGTCACTTTTGTGCAGGTTGTCGAGTTTAATTTTTTTAAATGTGTATTATAGTGTATTCCTTTGTAAATAAAGAGTAGTCATGTTCTTTCTTTTTTATTTTAAAAATAAGTAAATAATTTTTTTTTCTACCTGAACCGTAAGTTCAGGTGTTATGGTTTTTGTTTGGCCTGAATAATCATTATGTCGAGCTTTAGGGGTTATTCTATTTAGGTAGGTAGGTAACTGCGTTGGGCTCACCCCCTGTCACGTTGGGTTAAATACGCTTGGTGAATCGTGGGCATTTGCTTTAGCAACCTCTCTGCCTCTGCCTACCCCGCTTTTGGATTAAAAGGCGTTTTTTTTTTCAAATAACATTTGTTAATTGCAAGTGGAAAACACAACCACTTACTTACTTACATACCTACCTACCTACCTACTTACCTACCTATATTGATTTAATTTAGTTTTCAAAAGTTTTTAAACATCAAGTAGGAGGTACCTTATGTAATGTTAGGATATTTATTTGGATTGATTGTCCTACATACAGAAAGTGTTTTTTCTCTAATAAATAAACGGTTACATTGTTTTATTTCCGAGTGGACCTACTTGCATTGACGTTTAGGGGTTGTTCACAGTGAAATGTGTTGACGACGGTTTTGTTTATTACGGATATCTATCTATTGGTATGTACTTATTGGTAGCCTAACGATTTTTAACCCTTAGCTGCATAGTGATGTAATCAGTATATTTTTTTTTTCTAGCCGTCTCATCTACAGATTTTTTATTCTAAATTATTGTCAAAGGTGCAATTAATACGTATGAACGGCCACATAATTTAAGAAGGATAGGATTTAATTCAGACAAAAAAAAAGACATGCAGTTAAGGGTTAAAAATTAATTGCCTTCCTAATAGGTACATCACAATGTTTGGATTGACAGGTAGGTAGGTAGGTAGGGTGGGTATGTAGGTACCTACTGAATAAGTAAAATAGAAAAGAATAATGTATGTTGGTTTTTTATTTTTTATTAGTCATGTATTGGCACTTATTATTAGTTAGGTTTTTTCACACGGTTGTTTAATTTTCTAAAATGTTTAATCACCAAGTAGGTAGGTAGGTACCTAATGTAATGTTTGGATATTTATTTGGATTGATTGTCCGTCTACGTACAGAAAGTTTTTTTTTTTTTTCTCTAATAAGTAAATAAAGTAATAGTAACAGTTACATTGTTTTACTTCCGAGTGGACCTACTTACGTTGACGTTTAGGGGTTGTTCACAGTGAAATGTGTTGACGACGGTTTTATTTATTATGGATAATGATAATAATAATTTTAAGAGTACTTTAGTAGGTTATTTGTGTCTGTATTTTTATTTTTTTAAATACTAACGCTTCCTAATCTAATATATAAAATTCTCGTGTCACAGTTTTCGTTGCCATACTCCTTCGAAACGGCTTTACCGATTTTTACCAAATTTTATATGCGTATTCAGTAGGTCGGAGAATCGGCTACTATCTATTTTTTATGCGTCTACCAGTTACATTTCTCCCAATACATGGGGTACAAAGGCAACTTATTATGGCAAAACAAATGTTTGCCGGGACAGCTAGTATATTATAATGTTTTGATTGACAGGTAGGTAGGGTGGGTATGTAGGTACAGAATTAGTTAAATAGGAAAGAAAAATGTATGCTAGTGTTGATTTATGATTTTTTTATTGTTTATTAGTTAGGTATTGGCACATATTATTAGTTAGGTTTATTTCACATTTTTAATTTTCTTAAGTACTTATTTAAACACCAAGTAGGTACCTAATGTAATGTTTGGATATTTATTTGGATTGATTGTCTGTCTACGTACAGAAAGTGTTTTTTCTCTAATAAATGAATAAAGTAATAGTAACAGTTACATTGTTTTACTTCCGAGTGGACCTACTTATGTTGACGTTTAGGGGTTGTTCACAGTGAAATGTGTTGACGAAGGTTTTGTTTATTATGGATAATGTTATTTATGTGTCTGTATAAAGACTTGACTTTAATAAGTGAAATAAAGAGTATATTTGTTTTTTTTTTGTATAATTTTTTTATTGACAGGCAGGTACTGAATATTAGTTTTGATTTATGTTTTTTTTTTAACAAACACCAATTAGGTACTTACCCAATGTAATGTTTGCATTGATTGTCTACATACAGAATGACAATAATTATGTCTGAATAAATTTTGTGTAGGCTTTTTTATTTCTTTTAAAATTAGGAATACATTGTTGTGTTTTTTTTTGTTTTTTTTTTTTGTTTTAAACTCTGCAAACAGTGTTGTGGTCTATATGTGTGTTGTGGTAATATTAGTGCATTTCAACCGAATAATTTTAAAATTTTATTGTAAATTATTCTTGTTTGTTGTTAATATTGGGGTTCTTTTGGTGGGCCATGAAAACTTTTTTTTGCTTGTGTTGGTTATTTTTTAATTTTTAAACCTTTGTGCTAGTTTGTTAGGTTGTTATTTCGGTAGATTGTGGTTGGTCCTTGATTATGTTATATAATTTTGTTCGTCTTTCACCGGTCAGGACACGAGTGATGACTTTCACCAGGTGTCGAATGTGCATTATTATTGGAAAAATAGTTGAATATTGCTTTTTTCGGTGTGTTTGTTGTTGTAGGGGGGTGCCTTTTGGGTGTACCTACCTACCTACTTCCTCAGTTGGAGCGTCGAAACTGCCCTTTGCTAGGTGTCGCTGTTGACTTGGTTATTTTGAATGTTGATCTTTTCGTTCTTTTTATGCATTCATGTGATCGAGGAGACCTACTGGAGGTGCTCATTCTCGACGGATGTGGAATTTTCGTTTTTATTATTGATTTATCGCTTGTGGGATTTTCTCGTGGCGTTTGTGTCTACGCCGTCTACATTTAGGCTCGGATATGTTGAAAATATCGTTATATCTATCGTTTGGTGTGCGTTAGTGCGTCAATGGGTGAATT
>SJJU01000160.1:0-29513 GCA_012932125.1 Conopomorpha cramerella
CCGTGTGCGTCAGGATGGCTGGACCATGTTGCATTTTTCAGTGTTTCCTTATACGAAAAGTTAGTACCAGCATGGTACTAGTTGGTACCTATCGTAGAATAGTTGGTACCTACGTAAAAAGAGAATAAATAGGTAGTCAGGATGGCTGGACCATGGTGGAGTTAGCCTAGTTACGGAAACTTTGGGGGAGTAAATAGGTGTGAATCAATTAGCCTATAGTTGGTACCTTCGCAAAATATCAATTTTATCCCTCTAGCCCCATTAACACTAAAGTTATAGCCATTTTAGTATAAAATGTCCTTGGCAACCATTTTTTTTTTTTATTTTCAGTGAATTACAAAACATTTACTAGGTTTCTTTACATAAACCGATAGTTCCTACATAGGAGTAGTTAGTACCTATCGTCAAAACATTGGTACATACGTAAAATTAGAATAAATAGCATTTATTTACTGTGACGTCAGGATGGCTGGACCATGGTGGAGTTAGCCAAGTTATCTCAACTTTGAGGGGGGAAATAGGTGTGAATCAGTTAGCCTATAGTTGGTACCTTCGCAAAATATCAATTTTATCCCTCTAGCCCCATTAACACTAAAGTTATAGCCATTTTAGTAACAAATGTCCTTAGCAACCATTTTTATTGAAATATTCAGTTAAATACAAAGCATTTGCGAGGTTTCCTTACGTAAACCGATAGTTCCTACATAGGAGTAGTTAGTACCTATCGTCAAATCATTGGTACTTACGTATTATTGGGATAAATAGCATTTATTTCATTCCATCCATCCCATCAATATTCAACCCAAAAATTCTTAGACAGAAAATATTGTCCCTCACTCAAACTTCTCTATATTTTACGTCAGTTTTGGATTGTAAGTTTAATTGATTTTGATCTGAGTTGGTATCACTTTGGAATAATTGTATAAAATACCGAGTTAAATAGTAAGAGCCTGTATACGTGAAAAGAATTGTAAAGACCTGTTTACACGTCCGGCCTGAATAATAAATAAAAGTAATATTTACATAGACCAACCAAATTTATATACATTACATCTACACATCAATCTTAATTACTAAGGCACTTATTTAAGTACACGTCAACAACTAACAAGATTTTTTTTTCATTTGTGAAAGAAGTCAAATTACATACTCGGTGTAAAAAGACCGTGGAAACGTTTTTCTGCTTTTCAAAATTAACAACTTTTAAAAACTGGAAAAATTATTCTTCAGAATTGAATATTTCCCAGAATTGTAACTATAGTAAAAGTCACTGGTAGAGAGTTTTATTTATACTGAATATTTTGTTGAAACCTGTTTAGTAGGAATAAGATACCACCGCCATTTTTTCCCTGTCAAAAATGACCGAAGTCTTCAAATATATGTTCGATATTAATCGGTTTTTTAATCGTTATTGAATACTGCGTGTAAAAGGACCCCGAAAATGGCCTTAGAAACGTTGTTACGCGCATAAATGCGTCTGTGGTCCAGTTGGTCGGATACTTGACTTGCAACCGGGAGGTCGCGGGTTCGAGTCCGGCTACTGGATGTTGAAGATTGGTACACCCAATGGGACTCTTTTGCAAAGCCTATGTACACAACGCAACGCTCGTACGGTGAAGGACAACATCGTGATGAATCCGCATATCACAAGGTGTGTGAACCTAACACACCTTGCTATAACGGCGATGGGCTCACCCCCTGTCACGTTGGGTTAAATACGCTTGGTGAACCGTGGGCACTTGCTTAGCAAGCGCCTCTTCCTACACCGCTTTGGGATTAAAAGGCGTGAAGAGTATTTATTTTTATTTTATTTGTTATTATTCAGGCCGCACGTGTAAACAGGTCTTTACAATTCTTTTCACGTATACAGGGTCTTACTATTTAACTCGGTATTTTATACAATTATTCCAAAGTGATACCAACTCAGATCAAAATCAATTAAACTTACAATCCAAAACTGACGTAAAATATAGAGAAGTTTGAGTGAGGGACAATATTTTCTGTCTAAGAATTTTTGTGTTGAATATTGATGGGATGGATGGAATGAAATAAATGCTATTTATCCTAATAATACGTAAGTACCAATGATTTGACGATAGGTACTAACTACTCCTATGTAGGAACTATCGGTTTACGTAAGGAAACCTCGCAAATGCTTTGTACTTAACTGAATATTTCAATAAAAATGGTTGCTAAGGACATTTGTTACTAAAATGGCTATAACTTTAGTGTTAATGGGGCTAGAGGGATAAAATTGATATTTTGCGAAGGTACCAACTCTATGCTATCGGATTCAGACCTATTTCCCCCCTCAAAGTTGAGACAACTTGGCTAACTCCACCATGGTCCAGCCATCCTGACGTCAGAATAAATAAATGCTATTTATTCTAATTATACGTAAGTACCAATGTTTTGACGATAAGTACTAACTACTCCTATGTAGGAACTATCGGTTTATGTAAAGAAACCTCGCAAATGCTGTGTACTTAACTGAATATTTCAATAAAAATGGTTGCTAAGGACATTTTTTACTAAAATGGCTATAACTTTAGTGTTAATGGGGCTAGAGGGATAAAATTGAAGGTACCAACTATAGGCTAACTGATTCACACCTATTTTCCCCCCCAAAGTTACCGTAACTAGGCTAACACCATCATGGTCCAGCCATCCTGACGTCAGGATGGCGGGCCACTTGTAAATGCTATTTATTCTCTTTTTACGTAGGTACCAACTATTCTACGATAGGTACCAACTAGTACCATGCTGGTACTAACTTTTCGTATAAGGAAACACTGAAAAATGCAACATGGTCCAGCCATCCTGACGCACACCTTAGACCGACTTCGTCTTAGGACTCTGAATACCAGCCTAAGACATTGATAGTGACCAAACAAGTCTGGAAGATGATAGGACAGGAATCGGTATTAATAAGACGACAAATTGGCTGAATCAGGAATTCAGCTTTCTCTTGTTCGACCGAACAAGAAGACTTATTTTGTTTACACCATTCATTGTCAATGTGTTGTTGGTATGAAATAAAATTCCATTAATAAAAAAAATCTAATTTATGATTTTTTTTAGCTAAAAATGTTCTTGATACCTAGACACTTTTGATGTGTGTACAAAGGCGTAAGTGTCCGTGGGTTCAAGGGTTTTCTAGCTTACATTGATAACACAAAACCTGTCTGAAACTTTTGAGATGTATCAGAATAATGAACAATATCTCTCTGCGCCCTAAGGTCGCATTTTCCAACGCTTCGTTTGTATTTTTTTATCTTATTTGCAGTGTGCAATAGAGTAAACTCATTCATTCATCCATACAATACAAACAAACAAAAAATCGATCACATACAAAATGTCTCCCCACCCAAAAAATTGTCTATTTTGTATGGCGATGAAATTATTTTTTTGCGTATCCCCCGCATTGTCGCCATAGTAAAAGTTGTTCATATTGACAAGCCCAACAACGTTTCTAAGACGATTGCTCGGGGTCCACGCAGCAGATGCCCAATGGAACATTTCTAGTCTTAATCATTTTGCAACATGAGTGTGAGTGTGTGCATTTATTTCATGAAACTAATTAAAACATTGTTTATTTGGAAGCCTGTAAAATGGTTTATTGATCTGTGTGAGTTTAGTTCGTTCTCAAGCTCTCTAAGCTTTTTAAAACATACCACTTCCATTTGGTTCCATTTGGAAACGCTCTCGGATACAATATGTACTGCAATGTAATAGCGCACTTATTTTACTATGCGGTCTACCAGGTGTGTATTTCTGTTGCTAGTGGTTTACTGCTTTGTGCTGGAAATAATGGTTGTGCTTACAATGGACAGGGTAAAAGAAGTCCTAAGGATTATTTGTGGCATTTTAGAAATTTTAAGACGATAAGCTGTTTACTCACCACTCCTTACTGTATCTATGTTTCTACTGACTAAGCATACATTAGGAAACATTATTGATATGGGTCTAGTAATTTGGATGCATGGATGTGTGTCAATGTTTTCTTATCGATGTGTTTAATGCTAAAGCGGGGTAGGCAGAGGCACTTGCTAAGTAAATGCTCACGGTTCACCAAGCGAACATAACGCTTACCTAATAATAATTTATTTCCTTTTCCTAAGATTATAAGAAAAATACACTTAATCAAATAACATTAATTCTACTTGGTCCATTACTTGTCTGCATTAAGCGATACTCGATGCGGTCAAAACTGGTCTAGAACTATTTGGAACTTATTAGCATTTAACGTAAGCAGTAGTTACAACTTTACATAAAAATGGAGATAAACCCCAATTTGATGTTCTTTCAAAACACGCCGTAAGAAAACACCGTTCCTTTATATTACAACCATGCTAGTGATGTCATCGTGTCTCGAATATGATGTTACGTTTAATTTAATTGAAAGATATCCTTTAATAAAGGTCCTACGTTCACTGAAACTGGTATAGCAGTGCAAAGAAAAAACGCCAACTAATTTTATTTTCTATTGGTACGTACCTATGTGACTACAGAAAACAAAGGGACCACATACGGCTAGAAAATGAAGGAAACCGGCCTGATAAATGTGGGATAGTTTTATAAGTAAACAAAACGCAATAATGTGCGCTAATAGTATCGTAAGGAGGGGCCATTAAAAGCAATTGCTTCGGTTTCGTCCTTTGCGAGAACAAAGTTGCATGCACCTCTATGGAGCTAGGCCGGGAGGCGATAACATAAAATCATACGAATGTTTTAAATACGAATGCAAACAATGTTATCTGCTTTCACCAGAAAACTATTCAACATATTATTTTAACAAAACTGAATGGGGAGATTTTTTAAGACATAGGCATTATTTTGTCCCGTAATTACCATACAAAAGGAAATGAACTTCATAACAATTATTCGCACGGGTACGGCTAGTTAAAAATAAATGATGTATAGGAGTACTCCCGACATTCAATAAACACTATTTATTTGGATTCCATTTATTCTGCAAAGAGCTACGCTGAGTTAGTTTTTGATTGCTACTTACAGCTTGTCTTAGAGAGGTCAACGTGATAGGTGGCAAGCCTACTGCCGCTATAGGATCTAGGTACACACCTTTCGGTATGCAAGATTTCTCAAGATGTTTTTCCATCGTAAGAGCGCTGTTAGAGCATATTAAAAAAGAAAGCTGGTAACCAGCGGAAGCCCTGATCGTATTACTATATTGTATAAAAATACCATAAACGCCAACTGCCAGCGCCGACGTAATTTATATGGAGTTGCCGACCGGCGCTAGTTATCAGCTTTCTTCTTGTATACGCCTTTACGCGCCTTGGTGCTGAAATCGAACCGGTGTTCTCTTGGTCAGAAGTAATAATGCGTAAATACGATCGTATTTATGCTGTGAGAATTAGTTATCCTGCTAGTTCTACTGAAATACTACTAAAAGTTATATATTCAGAAAATTTATTTTATGTTTCATTCTTGCGATACTAAATAAAGGAAAATTCAATAGAGATTGAAGAAATTTAGATCTCAATAATCTCTTCAGATGTCTAAGAATGCAGTTAGAATAATTTATTTTACGTCTCACTGTAAACACACTTATTTACAACAAATATTATCGTACAAGTAAATTATGTGAAGGGGTCTCACACCCGTCGAAGAACAGGTCTGAAGCCAGAGATACTCGAGTACCAATTGAATTTATTGCAAATTTTGAGGTAAATACTGAAATGGTCTGTGCATTGTGCAAATGTGCGTTATTTCTAACTAACCCCAAGTAATAAATATTAAATGGCATTGTGAATAGCAGACCAATGTACCATTTTCTGTCTCGTACTGTGTGTTTGTGTTTACTGAGATGAATGCAATTTCAATATCCTGATTTTTATTACCAAATAGGTTATTACTAATCTGACTGTATATCATCCTGTGATTTATACAGTAATAGTAATCATATTATCAAGAAAACCAATCAGGATGATTTATCAATACAAATAAGGAAACTGTAGTACCAACAGTTGGTGGTACATTTGCGTCCGCCTCCCGGACTATTTCGATCACGATTCTATATAGCCAAGTCGTTAGGCCGAGAGCTGGCCGTCGTGAAGCGCTGTGATTCCTTCCGACGTCCTTAGGGAATGCCTCTATGGGCGAGGTATTCGCACATTATAACAAGGTTAAATACTTGAAATGTCATGTCTTGGTAAATTGAATATCCTTTGGGGTCACGATTGCACTGATGCGGCGCGATGATCACCAGTGATTCCATATCCGGTGAGGGCGACTCCGCTGAGAAATAGTCCAGTCCCAGGAATATCTTTGCCAATTTTGTGCCGCACATCTTCTTGGACAGATGCACGATTTGGTTCTTCCATATTTGTACTTTATGGAAGCCTAGAATTTTTTTTTCGATAGTATATACTATACAACAAAATAATAAACGCAAAGAGAAATACTATATGAAATAAAGCTGTCAGTCGTGAAATAATGACGTTGTTTCAAAATTGAAGTGCAGCTCAAATACCAGTTTCAATATAACAGTTATTCCTTAAAAACCATCACAGGCCCAAGTACTCAATCGACTCGGCTCGCTCACCAGCCGAGATAATATCTTGTACGTGCTCAGAGGCTTTCCTCTACTCTATGCAAACAAGTTCGCAAATTGCACCACAAATATCTACGTTGGCATTAACAATCCGCCTTGTAATGGAGCCCAATCGATGCATCGAGAACGGACATTCAACAATCGAATCATATAATCTCGCGATTCCGGTAGATTTACGAGCTGCTAACCGATTGGAGTCCGAGTTACAAACCTGCCAGGCAGCCGTCAAAAAGAAAAATAAAATGAAAAAAAAAACCGCGCGAAATCGTGCCAATAGCACCAAAGGGCTTCTTTTTGTGATCAGTATTCCAAGTAATTTAAACCATCTGCTACGACCATGATTAGTGTAACAGATTCGTCATACAAACTCTTTAGCTTTGAAAGCTAAATAGAAGCTAGCTCACGACAAACTAGCTTTGTTCAGTCTATACATAGAGGTGTAAAACCATAGATATCTTGAGGTTATTAATGACCACAAACGAGGTGTCCAAACTAAAACAAAATAACTCCAAGTATATGCTGCAGGCGGTAATTACCGTGTCTAAATCTATTATAGGTTCTACGCAACCCGTTATAACACTGCCTTTGTCTTTAACAGGTTTTATAAAAATACAATTTTCAGATGTTTGGTGTAAACGAAAAAAAAAGAACTAGTTAACAGCGCAATTTTTATGTCAAGAAAGAATCTATACTTTGTTGTATCTAAAGGTGGTATGTATGAAACTCGTTACCTGTAAAATTATATGTTATTAGTGTTTTCTGTAATAGTTTCGCCTTGACAGGGAATAATTTAGTCGCTAATTAGGAAGAAAGTTGAGGATATCCAAAAGAAAATAAGTGACTCTTGCAGCATTTCGGCAACAAAAGCCTCGGTGAAAGAAATTATGTTACCTAAGGCAACACTTACCATTGTCAATGGATGGCCATAGGCAATTACTGTCTTTTTTTATAATTACTTTCGTTTTCTAGCGAAAGTGTGTGTGCCACACTATTATAATATCTTTGCTCAGCATTCATTCTAACAATGGCCTTTAGAAATCCTAAATACGCATATCGCAAGAAACTTGTGAAGTAATAACCACCAAATTCATGTTCAAGACAATATAATAAACGTTTGTGAATTACCTGTTCGCTTTAACAATGAAGTTGAACAAATCATCGATATCATCGAGGTTTTGTTGATACAATAATCAGATTACATATTTCATGAGAAAAGAACCGAGAATCAAGTATATTTCATTTGTGTCGCGATTCCTAGGCGCTGTGATAAAATCTCCAACCAACTCTCAGCAAATAGGATTGTAGTTTAGCATCGCATATCGATGATTTCGATCGTCGGTCGGCACTGAATCGAATTGCCCGAAGGACTCACAAGGACGCCCCTTTTAAGGCCATCCGGGGAATATTCCCTGATGTTAGATTCATAGTCGGTACCTATACCGCCGCCGCCGCCGCAGTCGTCGTCTCTCACGCCATACTGTACTCTCTCTGTCTTATTTATACGGGACGTTTAGCATAGGTGGCCTTTACAGCGATGAATATTTCATATTTTCGTATTGGAAACAACTTCTTCAGCAACAATGTCCGACTTACCATTTGAGTTTTATCGTCCTACGGTCTGCGGTTATTGGAAATATCAAATTGCGTACCACCGGCGATGTTGGTTTAAGTTTATTCAATCCTGTTGTCGGAATAATAAAATAATGCGTCAAAAGCGTCGTACTGGCACGCAGGTGATTGTGCACTGTATGGTGCCTTATTTGGCGCTGTCACTTGTTTCATCGGCTCAGCTTAATCTTTTGCACGATTTTCGTTCTTGCGGCTTTTCGCTGCACACCCATTGCGCTTCTATTTTCATTTGACATCAAGGAAGTTTTGGTCGGCTTGCGGAAAACAAATCGACTGTTTTGTCGGTATTTCTCTGATCTTTACGATTGCCACTTTAGAAATGTGTTGTATTGTTGTTAAGCTTTCTTTGGGCGAAATAGAATGTGTGTTTGTTATTTATGAACGTTTTGTTTGTCACTATGATTCATAAAAACCGAGGCATAGTCTAAACGAAAACTTAAAAACTTTTCACTAAGATCATTATATTGGACTCGGTGTAAGTCAACAAAATCCTACTATAATTTTGTCGCAATATTAGCCAGGAAACGGATTTAAATGTAATACATGCAATTAATGTCTAGCCGCTTATTGGATTTATATTTGAATTGAATCCTTCTCGACCGTTATAAATCTCCGCTCGAATCGGATTAAGGTCCGGCTTTTAGATAGGGGTTTTCGAATCAGGTGGATTCCATGTTTGCCTAATGGGTTGGCGAGGTTAGCGCTGTCGCGTGCCAGCCTGCTGACGATGCTATCTCTGGCACGAGCGGAGACGTGAGCTCTGCACCTTCACACTTGATTGTCTTTCCCGCCAAATGAAAAGATCGCATCGTGTGACGCGTGCGCCGGCGCACCTATCGGCACCGGTCGTATTGAATTCAGAACGTGAGACGGCGGAGTTTTTGATTTTATTTGCTGCTCGCTTGCGGTTTGAAACCGTGTCGGTTTCGAGTGGACACGCCGGTGGACTGTTTCAACGTGATCGCTCTACAGATACTCTTATATTAGCTGCATACTTAGTGCTATCGTGAATGTTGTAACTTTCGATCGTTCTCTTTCCATCTTTGCTATCTAGATGATTTTTACTATAGAAATGTTTTTTTTATAACTTGTGACATAATACGAAGTGTGGTATTTAATAAATGATAATAATTGCAAGATGTAAACATGCTAATGTTCCGATTCTTTTTATTATGGGATAAGTGTACGCCGAGATGAATTAGAAGGATGGGGTGGAGTATGAATATGAACCTTCATCGTATTTCCACATTTTATTTCTTTAGGAAAGTCAAGTGCAGACGTCGTTTCTCTTAGTCGATAAACGGAGATGATTCTAAACGGAATTTTATTGTCTATGGTTGAGGGTGTCGGGTATCGTGATTGCTATCTATCCTACGCGAACCAAACTATAAAAATACAGTGGCAACAAACTGAACAGCACCAACTTAATTTGAACTATGATACTTAAGTACGCACATACATTGCTGCAACGCTCCTTTTGTACTCAGCTCAACTTAAATTACTGGGCAATGGATGTTATTGGAATTGCCGATATACGATGGATTCCATATAATTGAATCGATACTCGATATATTTTAATGTGCATTTTATAGAATGTTAACCGATTTAATTATTGTTTATCTTAAAATAGCATCTTCTGATTTTATTTATTTTTGTTAGAAACTGTCATTTCCTTGAGTAGAGTTTTGTATCAGTTTCGATGATCTATTGCTGAACAAGTATACTGAGAGGCTTTCGTTGAAGTTTTACTGTTTCGTAATTATTGGTATTGTAATGTATATAGGTATTATAAAATATAACGTGGGCATGAGTTGTAAAGGCCAATGTTGATTCTTCAAGCAGTGGCCTAAATCTACTAAACTCGCGTAGTTGCATTGTTTTGGCATCGGCAAACGACGTGCATCGCTGTTTTACTAGGGACAACAGTGAAATTAAAGTAAAGAAATCAGTAATGGACATCGTTTGACGCTACGATGGCAGAACGATGCCACTATGAGAGGGTAGTAAACTTAGGTCTAATGTTGGGTAGTATTGATCAAGGAACTTACGGTCCATAAAGTACCTATCATTCGCTTCAAGCATTTTGTCATGAAAAACTAGCAATTAATACCCCGGACAGCTTTCCTATTCAAATAATAAAATAAATGTAAGTACATTACGCTCCGCAACGAAGGTCAGTAACTTGAGGTCGGATATGGTGCTTGAATCAAAACAACACAAAAAGTAAACAGTTACAGTAAACAGTTTTTTCTTATTTGTTCCGATACTTTTCCCATTTTTAATCCTTTCAACAATTTTATTGAATAATTTTGGTAATGAATCGTGCTTGATATCATTATATGGAAATGATATGGGTTGATGATTGTATGTAAGTTATAAAGTTGTTGTCAAATGAGTCAGCTTAAGGCCCTTATTCTGAAAGAAAAATCAATGCTTATGCAATGCTTTAGGCGTGCTTGTCTCTTTTTATGGGACTTCACAAAAGTAGTCTATCTCAATTCGACCGTACATGCTTTTTATGTTTGTTTGCCAATAACTTCGTCGTTTATGAACCGATTTTGATGTTTTTTTTATTTGTTGGAAATAACGTAGGTATTTCACAGGGTTTGACTATAGCAGACCCGATTAATCGAGGGGCACTTTTAACAATTGTATTTGCGGTTAAAGTCGGTTATTTTTTCCTTTTAAATTATTTCTTTTGACATTAGAACCAGGCAAAGACTAAAACTTCACGAGTAGTGCTTGATTCACGTTTCAGAATACGGAATATGACTTCCAACTTATCTTCGTAAAATGTGGTCGAACAATCATCCAAAACCCTTTTGACACCTGTTATCCTATGCCTGTGTGTAGATTTCCTCACGATCAGAGAGAGTGCTGTGTTATTTTTCTTCAATTTCATTTCATTGGAACCGGGACCTCTTCTCAAGCACAGACAATTATACTATCAGGTAATATGATTTAATACGCTTTGTACCTTCAGCTAAAAAAACTATTAACTAACTAGATATGATGACACTTCCTGTGTCACGAAAATATCAATAAGGTAGAGCTGTTATGTTGTGACAAGTTGTAATGTGATGATTGATTGATAACATTCGTGCGAGTTTCATACGAATGAGTACCTTTGAATTGTAGACCAGATTCTTGGCCTATTATAATAAGGCGTAAAGTTAGGCTTATTATTATTTGCTTATTTAATTATTAGCTTATTATGCTTAGACTAATTCTCTTTATTTTGCTATCGTTTATTTTAATACTCGGTAGCATATTATAGTACAATATAACCCCAGTTTTAATATCAGACACGTACCATGCACTGCCTCTTAATATTATTTTTATCTCCTATGCTGTGTTAGTGCACTATTATTCGATAAAGTATAGAAAACGTCTCGCAATCTGTATAGTCACGAAAGCAGTTATTATTTTATTAGGTTTTAAGAGACTTTTATTTCAATTAGAAGCCAATATTCACCCGGATCTTATGGCCACGGGCTATAAAATAATTACGTACATGTGTGTCTTGCTGTAAGTTTTATAATGTTGAGCTGTGGATTAAGGTAGTTAATATTAACCTCTAGGTGAAAAGGAAACGTCAATTGTAAATTATAATTGTTTATTCATAGATATTGACAATTAGGACGGAATAAGTATTACAAATTTGATCGAAAAATATTGCGCATACAAGTGTATGTTAGACATCAGACATTATAGGCACTAGTGTCATAAATTACATCCATACATAGAATAGCACATTTTTAAATTCGTAAGCTACAATTAGTTTAGATGTTCAATTATATTAGGAATTTATTATTAAAAAATATAGTTCGTTTCTCAAACATAAATTATATAGAAAACCTAAACTAATTTTAATAAATTACGATGTCGGGACGGCCGTCAATCCATCGTCTCTTGACTTAGGTCGCACGTTCGGCTATCTAGTTTCTTAAAGGTACTGAAACGATTACTTTACCTAACACTATTTAAGAATAATTCTAACGCTAACTAATTTAAAAAAAAATATGGTACAGTACATGCTCGGACACCCGTGGTCGGATGTCCGAGCGTAAAGTGAACGAATGGGCGACACGTGATCCCGATAGTGATTCACGGCCGACACGGGGCGCGGCGCTGGGTCGGCGACAAGAGAGCACTACCACGCCTCACTAGCATTCGGCAGCCGCTGCACGCTGCTGCCACCTCTCATACATCACCTGGCACGCGGGCTCTTCACTTCGTCCCCGACTCCGCGCCGCACGTCGCTCGTTAGCAATATAAACCGCTATCGACGCCCCAAACCACGACGCTCGGGGCGCGACGGAGGTCTTACACTTAAAAATACTATCTACTATTGCGAATTATTGATCACGTAGAAGCTTAGAAGTGCCTCTGGTGCGCACGGGAGAAACTGGCATCATAGACTTTGCAGAGAGACGACGGAGCGTTGGGTCCGGGGAGGAGCTCGGCCGCTTTGGCGGCAGCGCGTCGCTTCTGCCAACTGCAGGTCCAAGCCGCCAAGACAACGAGTTGAGCGGCCAGGAAGGCAGCCGCGGCCAACATGGCTCCCGATGCGTTGACACAAGTCAGCTCGCTCTCTCTGATGTACACCGATTCCTCTGTGGAGTTCTTAGCCCGCTGCTTCTCGAAGCCGAACTTATCTGTGATCTGAATGGTCTGTACGAGAAGCATCTCCTCGTTGGGAGTGGCGGAGGAGGTGGCACGTCTCTTCCTGCGGCCGTAGGACATGATGGAGCGCGGCTCGGTCGGGCCTCCGTCGCACTGCACTGGCTCACATTTCGGCATGCAAGGAGTAACCAGTGCGCGGAATTGGACAACCTCCGATGACGGGAACTTGAAAGCATCGAAGTGCGACAACAGCGTCTGCAAATAAAATTAATACGTGAATACCCCGTATTTGACAGGTAATTTAAGTGAAACGCGCTAACAAAAGAAACGAGCCGAATTTAATTTCACTATACAATGACGGAAAATTCTCATTAGTCATTGATTTCTTTGTAGATTCTGCGGCTAATGATATAGGTTACTGTTAACAATTTCAACTCTCACCTTTCCATTGGATGTGGACTTGAATAGGGGTCCCATAATGAAGTGGTCGGTAGGGCAGCCGTCGCTGTCGATGAGCGTGATTTCGCTGGAATCCACGCCGTCCATTGCCACCAGCTCACGTACAAAGATCTCGAATGGCGAGTTCGGATCGATGATCTCGAAACGAAGAGCCTGTAGACAAATTTACAATTAAGACACGATCTCTCACACTGATCAAGTGAAGTAACCAATCATTTGAAATAATACGTACCAAGGGATCTCCAACTTCAGCTGAAGCGATGACATCGTCTCCACTCCTGTCGGTGATCCTCATAGCCACGTTGGGAGAGTCGACAACCACCTCCTCAGTGATTCCAGTGTGGATGTCGCCATGAATACCAAGGTCTACTTCGTTCGCAACGGTCTTGTTCGTCAGGTCGTACTGGCAGGTTACGGCGAGACCAAGATCCGAAGACGTTACAATAGTGTCGTGATGCTGGATTACCACGTCATTCAAATATCTGTGGAAGACAGTAGAATTATGAATACTTTTGTAAAGTGAGATAATTATGGTCCAGTTTACATAGAAACGAGTAGACATTTTCATTACCTGCCGAGCCCGTTTTGTTTGACATTGCATTCGATGTTGTTGTAGGCCATATGAAGCTCGAATTCTAGACTTTGTTTGACATCCACGACGCAGGAGTTGGGGCTTCCCTTAGCATAAATCTTTCCGTCGAACAATTTGGAAGTTTGGATTCGGGCTACCATGTCGCCAGCGCGACAGTCTATGGACACATTGTAGCACGAAGACAACTCGTATGTTGCGGCTTCAGGAACTTCCAAGTAAGGGTCCTGAAAACATTGTTCTCATTATAAATGTGCATCTTCATTGTTGGTAAAATCAACCCTAATTCACGTGTGGTCATAATTCCCTCAAGTTAATGTGAAAATTAAAATCACCTGAATGTCAGCTAAAGTGGCTCGCGAGTGATGAGAGAGCCTGCAAACGTGGTCACCAGTATCTCCGTGATCATAGGAATGGCATCTGAAGGGAGAGTTAAGACACAGCTCCCTGCATTCTTCAACAGTCTGCACTTCTTGGTATACGGAGTCAACAGTCTTTAATATTCTGCCGCCCATCTTTTTGAACTCGCACAACTTCGTTGGCTCCTCCACGCAGTTATTCTCCAAATAATCGGTATCTGCAAGAATAAAGCTCATTAATAAATATCTAAAGGATTCGTATATCAAAACTAATTGGATATAAATATGAATTTCCGTTGAGTATCGTTCCTGTATTCCTTTTCAATAAATATAAGACGTCCGGTATGCATACTTGATTAAACGCGATATTACGCGTGAGATAATTAAAATTTTGCTGCGCGGCCCCATTTATGTCCATGTAAGTTGGGACATTGATTTTAGCAGGTCAGATTCCGCTCATGTGTAACGTCTTGGTATATCTACATAATATCATTAATTTCCTTCAACAAAAACAAACATAATGTTGTTCATAGTACCTTCATTGGGCTGGAAGGCGCTGGTTCCGGCCAAAGTGATGCGGTCCATGTCAGACAGCACGCACTCCCCAGTCTTGTTGTTGTAGTTCGCCGATCTGAAACAATGTAGACGGGCTTAAGCAGGGCTTTGAGTTTTTCTTTCACTTTTTGTGCCTGTGTGAACGTTCCCAGGGCACTGTAAGCCGCGCGCTCCGAATGCTTTGCTTTTTTACCAATAGCAACGCCTCTAAAATAGTTTTTCTATCGTTTAACTGTACAGAAATGAAAGAGTATGCCCTCATTAGAAAAGTTGCTACCGATTCACCTTTCTTTATAAAACTACACGGGCGAATAATTGTATAAAGAAAATGCGATGTCATTTACATTCTTTTTAACAAAGTTATAATTGTAAATGTCTTAACAGTAAGTACACGGCGTGATACGTGATCGATCATCTTACCGACACTTGAATATTATTTAAATACGAAATGGTGGTGTCAGATATCGTGCCGAGTTTTTGTCCGTCAATCAAGAATGATAGAGGCACCGCGTTGATTAGATTTATGAGATATTAATTGAGCTAATGGAAAACATAATGCCATAACATTAGAAACGAGAAAAACATTCTAGATGTTCAATCGTTTCACAGTACAAATAGCCCCATTATATCGATGGGGTCTAATGTTTTACAATCCATTGTGAGATCTGATCGAGTTTTTCTTCGCCGTGAACGTAGGTAGGTACTTTGCTTGTGGCTTAGTAGACATTGATGCAGCTTCTATTTTACTTTCGTTTTATTGGAGTGAAATGAGGCACAATCTTCGATCGTCCCGGTCAGTATTTTCTCTTTGTTCGGGCCACAAAAGATTTAGATCAGATGACCTCAACGATCTCCTCCGGGAACGCATATTTCTCAAGGGCTCGAGTAAAATTGCTGCTTCTACCTTGGACATTTGTTACGTCAGTCGTTTCAGTTTTTATGCGATGCCAATTCTAATATATTATACCACATGAGATTGCACTTATGTGTTATTACCATTAATTTAAATTAATTGTAACAGGAAGATTGCGGCACAGGCTGATGGGTTTAGCGCTCGTTAAGACGGCAGATGACTAGTCAAGAGCATCATATTCCATCCTAGTAATAATGCAATCCATCAGAAGCTTGTTAAGAACCAATACATAGTATAAAAACAAAAAACACTCAACTCCTTACTAAAGCAATGGCAACAGCCCTTAAATGCTCTACCATCTCATCTAAATAACAGTCCGATGCATAGAAACTAATGGTGCATGTATGAATTCTAAGCAGCCGTGTAAGGAAGCGGGCACTCATAATGAATTTTCTATTCACCCCGACTGTCCCTGCAATTACACACGAACGCATCAATTTCATGTAACATTCGTAGCTTGCAAAAGACCTACCCGCCGACTGCGCTCTGGTGGTCTCGCTATAGTGAGCAAAGAATGGGCCATTTATACACCATAATTTCTATTACTTGTAATTTAAACCCTTAGATCCCGCGAATGGCCTGGGGCCCTATCGCCGCTAAATACGGCCAGTAACGAATTGATCAGAATAAATACATCATATTCTCAATCAGTGTTTAATCTTAGTATCGACGGCTCACTCGGAACTCGCTCGGAGGTATTTAAATTGGTAGTCAATTATTTTCTAATGGTGGAATGGAACAATATGTGTGTGTTATCAGTTATTGTATCGTGGAAGTAGGAAGCGATAGGGCAGCCCGCTCCCACACCGTGGCGGCGGCGTTGGGGAATATTCGCCAGATGTCGTGACCGGCGAGGATCGAGATGTGCGCCGCCCGGGGTGCGCGCGCGCCGGCCTCCCGCTCGCTCAATGCAGATACTATTTTGTACCCAACGGTACAAGTGTCAAACGACCCTCGACGACGACATAAAATCGCGCATTTCATTCTGTAATCGCTCGACACAACCACAACTTTTGCAAAACATTCCCGCCGCTGCCGCTCAGTCGTGGAATTTATTACGGCGCTACTCTTCAGCGATTGCTTTTTTTATCTATCAATCTGCATGTGTAACTGTCAGTCGCGTTCCGGGATGGATTCATCTCGCGATCTAGAGGCTCATTACAAATGAGATCACATTTACAAGGCTACTGTATAGGGGCGAGCATCAACGGCACCACACTATTTATGTTAATGATATCAAAAACCTTACAAGGAAATAAACACAATAGGACAGTCGTGTCTACGTACATTAGACGCGGTCGCAATTGGCCTCCCTGCTTTGTATATAATGCTTGTTTGTAGATTTCAAAAAGAGAACAGTTACCAGGAAGGTAACGCGGCCTGAATGAGTACGCCTTCTAGGTTTCGACCGCGGCGTCTTTTGCTAAACAAGTGCATGGTGGGTTAGTTCATTTCGAGGGTTTTCGTCGTAGCTGAATGTGTCCAGGTCTCACCGTGACTTATCCACTGGCCAGCAAAGATGTGCCGCGAGACTCTCCTTCTAAGGCCGGGCAGTGAAGCCTGATTGACTTCGTTATCGAACCGCCCATAAATTAAACTCCACTTTATAAATAGATAAAGGTACCTATTCGGTAATTGTTTGGCCAATCAGGACAAAAGCGACTAGTCATGACAGCGATGTCGGCTTTCAAATGTAGCATCTCAACTGTAGATAGCTAGTAGCTATGTTAATAAATACATATACACAGTGTCTTACTCGGCGGCTTAAGGCGTTGGAACTTTTTGTGCAGTCAGTCGGTAGAGATTTTTCTGAAGAAAATGTTAATGGAAAATAGTTGCTACGGCGAAACTACAAAAGTTACTTGTATGTTTCACGAATATTTCTTATCGAGTTTGTTTACAAAATATAACGAAAACATTAAAATTATGGGACCATGAATCCACTGTCCTATTATTTATTTCCAAATACTTTTCTTAGCCGAACCTTACACCTGTAGGAACCTACATAACAATTTTAAATTTTCTCTAGATTCCGTTTCAACTAGGCGCCTATGAATGAGTGAGTGCGATGAATTCTCGTATTTATATTTTTTTTAATAATAAATTGTTAGTCATTGGGTCTAATGTTATTAGGCATTTTAATTTCAACGCGAGGTGTACTTATACACTTCACTTCACGCCTTTAATCCCAAAGCGGGGTAGGCAGAGGCACTTGCTAAAGCAAGTACCCACAGTTCACCAAGCGTATTTAACCCAACGTGACAGGGGGTGAGCCTTATACACGGCGACATTTTCGACATATGAAAATCTGAACAAAAATGAGATCTTCGTGTGTCATAATGAGACTTATCAATGTTACTTTGATATCTATCATATATTTTTAATAACGACCATTCAAAAGTGCCTATACACTCACAATTCAGACCAAGCATATTTTTTTAAATAAAATATCGTATCTGTTTTTTTAATGGATTATTCTAACGATTTCTAAGGCATGGAAATATTGCAGGTGACGAAACTGTCACATTGTATAGTACATACAAATTCCCACATGTCATTAAACGTCATTAACCTGACATGATAAATAACTGTTATAGGGAGCGCACACTTTATGATAAGCGGATTTCCTCACATTTATCTTACTTTTACTGTTCATTTGGTCTAGTTATCAACGAACTGCTTCGATTGATTGCCACCGCTAATAAAGAAAATCATCAATATTTATAAAAATAAAAGCAATTTTTGGGTGTGTTTTATAACCCAAGAAAGGGCTCACTTTTCCAAACCAAATGGGCTTTAGGCTTTGTGCTGACTGTTTAATAGGTTGTTTATCTGAAGCTTGCATAAAATCGGTCGAGCGGTTCTTAATTTATCACATTCTTGTAACAAATTAATTCAACGCGTAGCGAAGCACGTACGGGGCCGCTAGTTTAACATATTATTTTTTAAACAGTGTGAGTCGGAAATACCATTTTAATCCGCAGTCTACTAGCTCTGTAGACAACACTGAGCCAATTACAGCGGGTGTTAATGACCCCGGACGAAAAAAAAATTATGTCATCATGCAAAACGCACAATCAGCTGATCGAGCTTGTATAGAGAGATCGAATGTCTTATTTCTCCCTGGGACATCGACACGTGCCAAAGTGGAGTTACTAGGGTCTACAAAAACTGTAGACTTCGACTTAATAGGGTATTTCTAACCCTACGTTCCAACCGACCCGAAATATGTTATAAAACAGCTATCTATCTTTGTTACACCTCGCGGGTTTGACTGTTTGTTCGAAAACATGTTTCGGGTCGATGCGAACGTTGGGTCTCGCTCTGTAAGTTTTATATAGTGATAATTAATATGTGTATATATCACTTTAAGGTACCCATAGCTTCCTAATAGGTCACATGACGTACCCTTATGTTTAACTGTTTAGAGATACTATTAATAATTAACAAAGCTTTGATTAATTCCTGCCCACGGTTGCCGTGTCGCGGTGTGTTGCGTGAGAAGAGATAAGTACTTACCTATTTTTATACCTCGCACACACAAATAGGCACACTATAAATATTTAAGCGCATAAACATTATTAACCGACAATACGTTCTGTCCCGTAGGGTTTGTAATTGAAAACTGACTCGTTAAAATATTAAAATACGATTCTCAAAACATTAACTAAATAAAACATGTATTTCTTCTTGAATTATTATTTACTTAGGTACGTCCTTACTTTATCCTGCATTCCGTTTTTCATATGAATGATAATTGTAATGTTAGGTACTATCGTATTTCAATACAATAAAAGTGCCCGCTCGGACCATTTTAATTGCGAGAATGATGCGATTATACCCCATACACCATTACTCATTAGCAATGTTTTATGGGTGCATTCTCCTTTATTTGATTGCAAAAAGGCATTGAAAGTATTTTTTAATTGATTCTCATGTAATTGTGTGTGCGAGTGCTACTTGCGCGCGGCGGTGTGCATGCGCATCGCATTTGTGAACAATTACATTACAGCCGACTGGAGACGTCTATTCAGAGGTCGAGGCGGCCCTCAGGCCTCTCGGGTCACGCTCATCCCCGCCCCACTAGCACGTTCCACTTGCTATATTTCTTTGTAATATTTAATTTATTACCCCACCATACAATACCACCGCGATCACTGATATAAATCAATAGAGCACATATAAATTCCTTGGGGCGTCAACTCTGTGCTATGAAACACCTGATATTGCTTTCTTCGAAGAAAATGAATCTCAAATTTCAATGTAGCCAACAATCATGTTGTCCATGCGCGTGCGCCGCCCGTCGAAGCGAGCTTACCGGTTCCTAACGTCTTAGAATTTAATCCAATCATAGATTGTGAAAAGCATTTATAATTTGCAATTCTCGTGCAACAACAAACAATGTTCCCAAGACGGAAGAATTTTTATATCTGCCCTTTGGATGTAAGGGGGCAAAAAGCAATGCACGGGACGTACAGAACTCCCGGCCTGTGGCCAGAATAGACACGATTTCAATAACTTCTCACCATTTCTATCGATTGTGGTTTCACAAAGATGAATAAATCTCGCATTTACGTCCATCTATCGACAACAATAGAATGTTTTATTATGTGCAAAATACCAAATACTTATTGTATTCAGTCAGTGTGTCTTGTAATATTTTTTTGCGTCCTAGTTTACTGCTACATATATTGGGTTCTTTAGAAAAATGGAAAGTCGTGTGACAAAAAAGAATATAAAGAAAAAAAAAAGGTCGAGCTCGGCTATAAAATTTAACATTTTCACACCTTTGTATTGTTTTCATAAGGTCACAGAAATTTGCATTTGTATTAGCGTAGTCGCGGGCGCACGGCCGATGAAGGCGCAGATAATGCTGCATTAAGCCATACTAGAACGTGAGACCGCCCAGATTAGTTGATGCTTCCTCAATTTGCACGTTTTTGTGGAGTGAGTTTACAGAGACGAATACCTCTGAACAATGCCTTATTATCTACCAACTGTCAGATGCTATCGTAGCCGAACTTATCGTGGAACTTCTGTGGTTATTCTTACTAACATACATACGCACCTACATGAACTCGCATCCATAATCCCTAGTGGAGTTTTTAGACCTTCGGAGCTACGTCTCCTGTGGCAACGCTAGTTTAACTATTATTTCTTAGATTGCAAAAACTGTTACATTATTTCCAATAAACAATTGAACCGAGTACCTATACGTAGGTAAAACATGTTTGCCGTCACTTTCTAACCTTCAAAAACCTGACAGTGTCTGTAGAAACGAAATACCGTATAGCACTTAACTTTTTGGTTGGTAAAGCAGTATTCACAGTGCTATGCTATATCGCCTAGGAATCCACTTCGCGCAGGCAATAATTCCTTAAGCCGCCCTTTATGGCGTATATTGGAAATAACTTTCACGCAGCACACCAGTGCTAATTCCGGAAACGGTCAATTTTATTAAAAAAAAAGATAACGATTGGATCATATTCCTTTCACAATAAGATGGATTGCACGGAATTTCACTGACCTGCATACGAATTCATTTTCTCCCAGGCATAGGTCCAGGCACATTTGTCTGGAACCGACGCTGTGTGTCCTCTTGCCACGTCCCTTGAGGTTGTACCCTCGAACCCTGTCGAAGCACCACGCCCTCTCGCACGGACGCACTCCAAGGCAGGACTTCTGAGCGTAGATCGTGAACACGGGGAATTGGGACTTTGTCAACGCACCTGTGGAAAATGTCCATTATTGCAGATCTGATACTGATTGTACAAATACTGCACTACTGTGTAGTACTGGTGGCAGTGAAATTAAGTAATGATTCCTGTAAATTCTAATCAATGAGTTTAAGATCTTTGGTCTTGACATCTTCCAATACATATAAAATAAAGCTCGCAAACTTCCACTTTTTTATCGCAATAGTATGAGCTCTTTTGCATGGACAACTTATCCCTTTAAATATGCAAATGAAAACATTAGCGCTGAGAAGTTGTTACATCATAAATGAAGCTATTAAGATATATCCCGCTAGGATCGACGCGTGTCCCGAACCGGCGGTGGAACAGACGGTATAACAGTTTAAGATTACGCAATTGACGCATCTAATACTATCTCCATGCCACATTACCCTTGTCATAACAAAATCGTAGGTGCCTTACAATTTCTGGTCTTTATGGACTATTAGGAGGCCGCGCACTGCTTCGCGCTCGTCACAAACTGTACCCTACCACTAAATCCTGGCCTACGAATACATGACTTGTCTCAAATAGGAATCTACATGAAAAATACGACTTGTGCAGTTTCAATGAGACCGCGTGTGTAACAACAAACCATTACGCGGCGCGTTCAGAGATGCAGTTATTTCATTCTGTATGCCTTTGCAAGGTACGTGTTTTAGAAGATGCGTTGAAGCTGAGCGAATTTAAGTAAAGCAAATGTGGGCATGCGTGCCGCGGTAATTGTATCCAATCGTCGTTCGGGGAACTGGAGTACTGAGCGTGCATCAGGATTACCTGAGACGAATTAAAGGACTTCGTTATACTTTAAATTTTCTCGAAATTCTTATGCATGAGGTGTTTTTTCGGAAGTCGCCATCACGCGATTCCGCGCACCTGCGTTCTGAACGACATATTAAATTGATCTTTACTCTTTCGGACTAAGGTTCATCTTTACTTGTTTATGATGACCGAAGCTCCAAAAAATCTTTTTTTGCCAATTTCTTGTACGTAATGTTCACCGCTATTTCGTCGTATTCTGCTTTCATAATTAATCTTGCCGAGATCGAAACAACGTCTGCCTGTCACTATAGCACTTTTATTTACCTCCTTTCTAACTACTTCGTGTTAATGGAAATTACCATATCGATGTACATATCTGAATTTGATCGCAAATCCTCTCCAATAGTCTCCTAACTAATCGAACAATAACAGACTATGTTCCGTTAAAGCTATTCAAATGAAAAGAAACGAATAAAAAATCCCATCTATGATGATTACATTGTAATAAAGACTGATGGACGCAAGCGAGAGTGTTTTAATAAAAGTCATACGACTTCTCTCCATTATGTGTAACAGTTGCTGTTTGTTCCGTTATTTGTTTTCTTTTTTATTATGATTATTTCCAATAAGTATATTATGAGAAAGTTCAAGCGCATATGCGAAAATTATTGGAGAGCTTGCTTTTAATACCTTTCACTGGTTTATTAATTATGGTTGTTATGCATAATATGTTCTAATTACTTTCCGAAGATAATGTATATAGATCTTGTCTCTAAAATTCTATAGTCTTGTTTTGAACGACTAATTCGAATGTTACTTATGTTAAATAACTTTCGATCTCTAAACTCCGAAGAAACCCAGTATTAATTAAAGTTCCAATTGGTGAAAATATATTCATAACACAAAACGATATTCATGGACTGGTACTTACCAGGCAGTTGATCAGCGTCCGAGCTGAAGAGCACGCACAGACCCGTCTCGTAGTTGACAGCGCGGCAGGTGTCGTTGGCCTGACACTGTTCCAAACAGTCCGTCAGCATCAGGGTGCCGGGGATGTCGTCAAGGATCTGCGACGGCGCCGAGAACACGTATCTGCCAAAAACAACCATCAAAACCTTGATGAGGATGTCACGCCAAAGTACGAATTAAACAGCCTGCTGCATCGCCTTAATGGTCTTAATTACACTGATCGGTCGGCACTACTCTCGCCAGAAGGATAAATGAGTCGCTGTAATTGCACTCAGATGCGTGAATGGAGGCCGTTAAGTGGTTTAAGTTTTGCACACTCACCCTGTGACGAGTTCGAAACCGATCATTTCTGGATCGCATTCCTCGAGGGAGTTGGCGGGCGCAGATGGTGCGGATATACCGCTTGGGGCTGACGGGGCGGAATCTGGTACCGCTGAAGGCGCCTGGACGGGTTCCGACGAACTCTCCGCTGTGTCCGGGGGCGGGGGAGCGCCGGGGTTCTTGTAGTCCTGCGGCGCCGCGACCACTGCCGGCTCCGGTGCCCCAGACTCCACTGCGATGTTATCTTGAGGTGGCGCCTCCGCCGCCGACCTCAATGTACCCTCGAATTTCTTTGCGGCCTCAGCCGTGTATGCTAATAACACTATACTGAGTATCAGCCTCATTGTGTTTTCGGAAATAGACCGTGGCAACATTCAGTATCTGCAACAAGGGAGAAACAGTTGTTAATTTTCCGTTTAGTGTTTGTATTGTTACCGACTAGGTGTGAATAAGTGGTCCTATATGAATTTGCATTGCTTACACTATCTTGTTTCGGGATCTGGTGCTCCGTCTTTATTTGTCATATTATAGCTCATTGTGCGAGTCGGCGGTGGGTACGATAGCCATATCGCGTAACATTACTAGAAATATACGCTGCACGCATTCGCCGAGAGATTCGTATCATTGATGTAGGGATATGTGGCTAGTCTGGAACAACAGAACCCGTGTCCAACTATCTGAATCGATATGTTTGAAATGCGATGTCTCGCCAAAACAATGAGCCTTAAACTGTACAGTGAACAAAAGTAATAATATGTACAGGCACGCTTTTTATATGCATTCCTGTACGGTCGATAAAAAGGGCCTTGTGGGGTCTATTTAAGTCACGTAAGTTGTTCGTGTCTGTGAAAACTGTGAGAATGTAAGCTAAGCTAATTGTGATTTCTATCTATGTATGGGTCGTTAACATCGTAATTACATCCGAGGAAATGTAATAAACGCGCAAGAACACTCAAACACATCATTATACGGCTCGCATTAGACAAGCGGCGCGTAATATGTGTAATATGATGCCACATTTTACGGTTGTACGTTCCTCGAAATTGGGAATAGACTTAACAAAAATACGTAGGTACCTATAATAATTCTCTTTAAATTACTTTGATGCGTTATCTAGTTACTGCACTTAATTGAAATTCGTTTGTCAGTACAACATGGTTAAGTACGCGAGTCATGAATAGCGTGACGTCACCGCCGCTCACTATCATTCGAATCAGCCATTGTCCACTCGCTAACTAATTTAAATAACGAATTGGAGTAAAAATTCAACTTATCAATTTTTCTATTGAGCTCCCCATCGGTCAATTGAAATATTTGTAAAAGTAATAATATTGCTTCTATTTGTTCTATTAGAGCAGCAAATTTTGTCTTGTCGCCTATTTCCGTGCTATAAAAGAGCCAATCGTCTCCGCTCCCAATATGATTGAATGGACATTAGCACCCACGTCCTCACACAATACAAGTAACGGTACTAGGCCGGTCAGCCGGCAGCCGCCATTTTTTACCCAGTTTAAATTCAAATATCTCGCCTGTTAGCGTACAGTCGTGTTCTATTTGGGTTGAACGTATTCTGTTATGAACTACCAAAGCTATTCATGTATTGCTTGTATCGGTATTCATCATTATTAGACCTCGGCGTACCTCGTTAAGTCTGTTAATAAGAGGGCGATGATTTTTTTCTTTTTGGTGTTATCACCTAAATTAAAGTCTCAATTGCATTCAGCATAACGAGATTTCTTCTCTAAGGCGAGATTCGGCTGCATAGAATTTACAACACTACAGTTATCTCTCATTACAATATCGATGATGACTACATCCATTGCTGTTTCTAAACAAGTTAGATTTTCACTGAAACAATAAATAGCCGCAGTTGACAAAGGATCAGATATTCACTCACAAAGTATGTTGGTAATAGACCCCTCATCAAGTTGTGGGTACACTTGCATCGCAAAAAGGTTAATGCAAGTTGTGCAGTGAAAAGCATTAATGTAAATAAGTTTAATAGGCAAAGGTTCACAAAGTCAAGGCACCAAGTATTGTTTCCCCGGAGGTCAGTGGTACGTCGATGTTATTTACACTAAGCAAAAGGTCGGAATTTCGTTGTGGGGAAATTAATACTCACAATTGGGACGCTCATGGTGATTTATAGATTAAACTTGTTTATCGTTTTACGGCTTATGGTTGTATGCTAGCACAGTCGGGGATTTGCTGTAGTTTGTATGTAGTGTTATTTTCTTAAAACATTATGAGGTAGCCAGTAAGTGTCAAAAAGGTAAGGTGTGAAAAATTTACGGTATTGGAGGCTCCAATCATCATGCGTCTAAACAAACAGCCGCTGTCTCGCCCTCTTTGGATAGGATATGATACTTGATGTGAATTCTATTGGAAATAGCTTGACCGTTTACTTGCTATCGTGAAGTGGATAAATAAAAATAATTTATTGTACTTTTCATTTATAAAAGTCATTACTAATACCACCTGTAGCGTCAAACTTTACGATTTTTTTTAAACGCCTTGAACAAGCCTTTGATCGCCGTCTTGCCTGATGTTAAATTGTCGTATATCTAGTCAACGAATGTTTCATTTTACCGTCGTAAATATTGAACCACGTTTTAAAGTATAAAGAAATGGCAATCGATTTCATTGCACTATTACAGTAGACCAATAAAGCAACATTAAAATAATATAATGTTGCATTTACTTACAAATAATTTCGGTTTCATCAATTGTAATGCAACCATATTACTTTAATACAGCCTCCATGATGTTTATAGGTATTTTATTCCGATGTACCAAAGCGGTGTTGCGTTTTTATTGCCACTATTTCACGTGCGCAATGGCAGTATGTTACTGAACAAATTGCCGGCTATTGTGAGTTTTATTTTTTTTAATTTTCGGATTGATTCTTCGGCGCAGTCATCATTTAATGTTATTACTGAATGGCTGCCTCCGAGACGCTCCGCATCATATAAGTAATGCCTAAGGGACTCCGAGCAATTTCTGCGTATCTTTTAGTAATTTGATCTGCACCGACATCTCTACATTACTTAAATTATGAGCATATTTATTATTATGTTATCAGCATTTATGTGCGGTTATTCATTTTAAATGGACACTTCGGTTTCGTTTCTTGATAATCGCAATGTTAAAAAAATGAAATAATCCTTTGCGTGTGAATCTCTCCCATACATATAAATAGAACAGGGGCGGTGCAAGTTTTATATTAGTAACACTTAACTGTACTACACGTACGCTTTTCCATCGTGAATAAATTTATATCAGACATGAAAAGATTCATCAATAACGAATCCGTATCTCTAGGTGCAGTATATTTTCATCGCATTTCAATTATTTCTTTTCTCTCTCTTTAAAGTCATATTTACACCGGACACTGATCTGTTATCACGTATAAAATATGCGTGCACTTGGCCTCATTTCTATTTTTATCTCACGCATAATTGTGCATACGTTTCGCCGCCGGCCATGCGCTGCCAGTTGCTTCAGTAATCATCTCCCTTTACGCACAAATTAATTATCACAAACACAATTTTACGAGTGCCCGTTAACATCTGTATTCACAGCGACGACGCCTGAGATCGGCCATGTTTTATTTATATGTCGAAAAGGCTGTTAGATAGATTTATTTTGCGACTAACAGTAAATACTTAGGTATAAACAATAATAGGTTATAGTAAGTACAGTTTCACAGTTGTTAGTGCTGTGTAGTATTCTCCCAGACAGGTGCTATTTGGTGGCCCGTGTAGGCAAAGTTCAAGCAGCATGTTAATAAATAAGGGTTTGTATTGGCGTCAATAGCTTGAAATAACAGGAGTGGTGCTATAATGGTATCACGCGGTACTCGGTTTACCCTTTAGGCCACTCGACAGCGGCCGACTCTTTGCTCTCGTGCAGACTCGCAGGTGAAACATGTTCTCGGAAGGTCGGGATTAACACAAGTATTTGTTGTGAATTTGCATTTTTCCTCTTACGAAATTTATTGTGCACAATTTAGAAATAACGTTTTGAGACAGTGTTTAATTATGGGCAAGAATTGGCTTGTGTTTCTTTTCGAGTCGTTAAATATATTCGTTTTTAATCATGTTAGTGTCGTATATCATATCGAATATCGCAACGGGAAGTCACATATCTCAAACGATTTTATTGGGCGACCTTAACTTATGCCCTTGCGCAAACTAACGAGGCATTATCAAGTAGTAGTTGCTTTAACAAGGCCCATCTTGTCGATGATCTCTGTGATCGCGAGAACTGCGATATCGTCCATTAAGTGTTCACAATAACAGGTTGACCCGCATCTATGGGTCGAGATGCCATCCGCGGCTATGTAGGCCATCAGGTTCCAGTATGAGAACCACACTTATGAGGGCAACTCGCATCTAGGGGACGATTTCACTGAAATCCTACCACTCCTAGTCGGTAGGCGGTATGAGACGGCAAAGGTCAGGAAAACAAAGCAAAATAACACGCTTTCATAGACAAAGAGCAACACTTTCGTCGGTATGCCGAACGCTTATGAGCAACTAGCTTAGCTTTCATATCTTCATAATCGAGCGTCGCGGCTCATTGCCGCTAAAACGGCGCCAATAATACCGTTTACATAAATCACAGAGTGGCGGTAGCATGCATTCGCGGTCTGATTCTGGGTTGCAAGGTTACCAGTGTCTTCGGCATCTGCATAAATTGCCCCGGGTGTATGCTATTTTCTCTCCCGCTTATCGCAACTGCGTACGAGTGGGACCGCGGTGTGATATTTGATTCGGGACCACGTGAACCCAAGTGGTGTTAAGATCACGATGAATGTACCAGCACGTTCTGTCGAAGGAATCTGATTTGTATACGCGGCGGTTCACGCCTGAGCTATCGCGTTTATGATGTCATATGAAGAGAAAGTTAAAGGGTAAATTGTTAGTGTGAAGTTTGCTTCGTCCGCGAACATTCTGCGGTAGAGACCTGCGATCAGATGGGGTCAGCGCATTCAATGAGGCGGATGCCTCAACCTGCTATTTGCTTACGTTTCAACAACACGATTTTGGCACACTAAAGAATCATTGTCAATGCATTCGTGTACGTCGATACTGTTACTTGGATATTACTCGCCTAGAATTCATTGGGTACTTTGTCTTCTGGTTGTTAGTACTATGTTGCTGGGGTCAGGCAACATGAAAGTCGCTTCCACCGCCGTCGCTATTTATACAATTTCACTAATTCTAAATGCTGAGTTACATAATTGCATTCATTAGTTCCTATACAGTTTCTGTTTCCGAAGTGCATTCCTAATACATTTACGCATAGTAATGAGTGGCGCCAGTTAAAGAAAATTGCAGTAGCTATTTAGCTACATTCACAATGGCCATCGCCATAAATAGAGTCAGCTTGAGTACAATACAGCTTGTACGGCTTAATCTGCATGCTTGTGAAGTATTCGCCGTATCCCAAGCTCAGCCATTAATATATCCGGATTGAGTGCGTTTCTAAGATTTACATTGAATGAAATTGTAATTTGTTAGAACGTCCTCTAATAGGTTTGTCGGCTTCCTTACAAACGAGGATGGAAAGAGTGCTTAGTACCATATAGGGGCCCATCTTGAGTCGCTCGTGTCAACTGTATGCCTGAGAGGCGCCAAACATTCCCACAGTAAAGAAATGACCTCCCATTCATCCGGTATTCTCTTAGCTGATTCTTATTTAATGACCAATTAACGAGGTTCACATATATTTATACGTTGAGAATCATGGAAGTTTAAATCACATCGGCATGGAACTTCTGTATCTGCAGTGGTAATTTAGTAATGCTTAATTGTCCGTTTTCTGTTGTAGGATTTATATTGACCTTCCTAAAAATTATGACCGGAAAAAAGACAAAATTTAAATAGTTATGGAACATTCGCTGCGCTTTAACGATTTGAAGACAGGATTTTAGATACGATACGGTACGATAATGGCCTCCCTTTCCATGTTTCTATGAAGTATATTAGGTACATTTCGATTCTGTACATATAAA
>SJJU01000161.1:0-75503 GCA_012932125.1 Conopomorpha cramerella
AGTACTTTTCACGCCACCTTCGGTCAGGACATCACCAATCTGGTCTTTATATGTCCTTCTGGGGCGACCTCTACTCACCCGGCCCATTACATTACCCATATAAATCTCTTTCGTCAATCGACTTTCATCCATTCATTAAAATATATCATAACAGAAGCATATCTATCATAAATGAGTACCCGAATTTCGATATAGGGACGTCCTCGTGAGTCTACACATTGTTTTATATGTTTCCTCGCTACCATAGGTCACTAGCTAAGCTCTCAAGAACTTACTAGGATATTTCGAGTCATTATCGTAATGATTCAAAACACCATTCGTACCATAACACTGTAGAAACCGTGCGAGCTTCAGTAAACCTTTTCAGTTCGCTTGTAAATGCTCATACAGTAATTCTAACACACATCCGTATTGGCTGGTGCGTTTGCATGGATGAGTTGGAGTGGTAATGACTGCCGACAGTTAGCTCTAACGTTACCTCACCCTCGTGCGACTCTAATGACGGACCTAGTGAGGTCCATCATGCCCACAGTTACCTAACGTACCGAACTGATAATCGAAAGTGGTTCGCGTTCCGGTTACCACGCACTGTTTGGTTCCCTATAATCACATGACAGAGCTTTTATATGGTGAAATTTAATTTGACGTTAGCTTTGTGAGTAACAGATGTTTTTTTTTGTTGAAGACGTCATGTAGCTGCTGTTTGGCAGTCCAGTGATATTTTTTGCAGTGGTAAAATGTATTAGTATATTCCTTTTAATCGGTCTGTAGAGCAGAAGCCGGTTTAATATCGTGGATCATTCGAACAAGTTCTTTATTTGACTCGGAAAATGTCAACCTATGCAACGTGGTAATTTTAAGTACAATCGTGCTCACGACTTGTATTCTCAAAGGCACGGTTGAGCTAACCGCTCGTTATGAGGAGGCTGATTTAAAGAACATTCCAACTTAGTATCGGCCAGAGTACCCTCGGAAACTTGTTAACAAGTACGGCGCGTCGCGGGTAGTTTACGGGTTTTCTCGGATGTCCTCGTGCGAGGTCAGTGGGTCGCTGCAGCCCCGGGACGAAGCCGCGCGATTTACATTAGCGAGAGCCGCGAGCCGCAGTTTCTCCGGCCTCAATCGGTGCATCACCACCCGCCACCGCCTACGTGCCTAACTGTCTTAGCATTAACACTAAATTGTTCAATTAAGACGCGGAAAATAGTCATATTGCATACTACTAGTACGCGTAACCCGATACGAATATCTTGTGTATCCATCTCGCATACTAGATACTTGAGAAGCACTTTTGCAAACAGAAGCCAAGAGGAAAGCGATCTTGTACTGGATTCGCGTATCTCGGCGTGACTTTGAGTTTAGTTGAAAGCTTACTCAGTCAGTCTGTCACGAGAAAACGGTTTGCATATCTTGAATGCAAATGTAGTAGCTGTTTTCATTGCTCCCAGTTTATTATCCTTGCTGGAAATAGGGTGGGAAACGGCCCTATGGTGGTTATTGGATGCTGCAAACTGTCTCAGCTTTAGATGTGATTTTCTGTCGCGGCAAAATGATACTCACAATAATTCGTAGGTTGCTACATAGTAAGCGTCAAGTGCGAACTCCGATGCTGGAACGAATTGAAAAATTGTACCACTTTCCTTGATATGGCTGCAGGCACTACTTGCATTCCGGTAGACAGGTGAAGATTACAACTCCATGCCATTTATTTCATAGCAATATTCTTATTGTGCAACAACATGCTTTCATAATCTTAACATTTAAATATCTTCTTTATATATTGCCTTTGCGAATTGCTTTTCAAATTTCCTTCCCATTGACTAGCCTATAATTTCCCAATGGCATGCATCCCCGCATGGGAAAAGTATATGGATGCATAGGAATCGTAGAGATTCTATCGCTGCTGCCGATTGAATTGTATGGTTTCTTGTGAGTTGCTCACGATCGATCTATTTGCCCTGAAAGGGTACACCCCAGAAATCAATACTGGAACAATAGGATCTTATACTCCCCCGTAACATGATCTATGAGATTCTCACTAATTTTCATTTGAAAAAAAAAGCGGCAGTCGTGCCAAGAATGAGTTTGCTAATGATCGAGCAAGTGCAGAACGTGCGATCTCGTATTACAGACGTATAATTTCGCCTGCTTTTCTCCTCTATTAATCATGCTAACTCAATGACGGACGGGAGGCTAAATCCTATAATCATGCAGCATTGCGAGGTATTGTTCATGGTGTGGGTTGGTTCGGACATTCGGAAGTAGGTTTTTGGTGCAGCCGGCGATGCTTTCCTCGGACGTCTACTTGAGTGGCTGACGTACTCGGCCGTCCGCCTAGTGAAACACTTTCCCACCTATACCATCTCAGCAATAAATGACAGCTGACCGGTTAGGCCACTGGCGTCCTTGTACGCATGCTGACGATGAAACAGTAGAAAAATCAATCAGAACAGACAATAAACTGCTTGTGGTGAGAAGCTTTTGATGTTAAGGCAATAACTGTGACACTACCTGAACCCCTATTACTTGTAGCAGCGCTTGTGTCAATTACGTTATTTCGTGCCGCAATTAAGTTCATACACTCAAAGTTTCATACGTTTTTTGCAATAATTTATTTTATGACATAATGGTACATTTGTGATTTACTTCATGCGTATAGCCACCACTTAACTATATATTCGCTGCGGTTATTTCCTGCAAAATTACTGTAACTCTTTCAAGATGATTATTATTTAAAATGCTATCAGATGAATTGAGATCTCTCGTATTCTCGAGTGTTTAATGTGTATTTTGTTTTGTGCTTTTTTTTCTCCAAACAGTCAGGTAATAAGTATACCTACACTGTTTTTAGTGTTTTGTAAAATTACCAACATTGAGTCGTTTTACGGTGGTTATTAGTAGCCGTTTATTTCGGGCAATGACTCTGTATTTTCGTGTACAGAGCGTTTAGTTTATGTTATGGTAGAGAGTTCTCAGTCGCGTGTTGATTTAAATTGACATTTATTGTGAATTGCCTCAGAAAAGGGGCACCAATGTCTTTATTTGTTGCGATTAATACATATTTAAATACTATTTTTAATATAGTATTTGATATACAGACATCAAAAGTGTCAAGGGATCAAGTACATTTTAGAAGATTGCAATCAAGAATATATTTTACAAAAAGTGAATTCATTCATTATTTATTCAACATGTGGTGATAAGTCATTGATACTGGCAAAAGATTAGATTTGATTTAAATAAATTAATTTTTTTTAGAGCTAAAAATGTTCTTGATCCATAGAAGATACTTTTGATGTGTGTATGTCCAAAAAATCTCAAGTGTTATGATTTAAAATAAAATAAGACTCAACTGGTCTTGTCCACCCCAATAAGGATTGTGGGCGTAAGTTTATGTAAGTAAACTATACGTGTAAGAGAAAATAATATGGATAACATGCTTGTACCAGTCTAATACCTACGTATGGGGAAATGTTACGAAAACACAAAGGTAGGCACTAAATAGCAGCACACCGCAGGCATAAAATCTGCGATGTCATTGGCTACACAACGTACCGAGTATTCCGAGATTTCCCTGTCTCCTTGTAATGTTTCCCTTATATATATGCGGGAACGGTAGCCCGCGAGCGCACTCCACATAGCACAATCGCTAAGTCTATTCAAATACCTCTATTTGCATAATGTAAATCTGTTCTTCCGCGCTAATGTTGCCCAGTTCAGTACAAATGCGCTTTACGCAAAGCTGCTTCCTTGTATGCTATTTATCTTGGTTGGCCACAGGCCGATTCATCTGCTCGATACTATCGATTTGTGCAGTTTAAACTTATTTCGCCGTCTGCGTAACTAGGCGAGCGTCAGTAAATTTCACCTAATACTGGTTTGTATTCTGTCAACGCCTTGTATGGTCTCAAAGGCGCATCGGCACCTGTTCCTACGTTTGTAACCGGTTCCTTACTATGCAAATACTTGACAGTGCCTTACCTTTGTTATTCATGTACGCAATTTTTTTTTCGCGCCCACCTACATACATAACGTATCTATGTAGTCGAGATGGTTATCCATTGATTTGTTGCAATGTTCTAACGCCAGTGCCTGACAAATGGTTCATTAACGCGTGCGTCCGATAGCGATGAAATATGCTTAGGTTTTCTAAACCCGATTCAGTTTGATGGACTGTCCTTATCACTTGAAGAGGTTCGTTTGTTTTGCCATCATCGTAGTGAGTATCGGCGTACAGGTTCTGCCTCGTCGTGGGATAAAGTAATAAATGTTTAGAATGGAGGAGGTGCCTGCTAGCCGGCGGGCGTTTGTTGAGTTGCGCAGGCGCCTGTGCACTCGCCGGGTTCCTTTTTTTAAAATAAATATGCACTCTGTTAGCTTCGGGTTGTTCGTCTCTATTTAATTCTCAAGTCACGCTTATTGGAACATGATTCTTGCTGGCTCGGGATCATGGCTCAATTAAATGTTAAATACCAAGAAAAAAAAATACTTGAACTTGCAAACAAGATTTGTCGCATAGACATATCTGTAATTCAAAATGTACGCAATATGTTACATGAAATGTTACCTGTCGTCTGATTGAAAACAGGTCCCGAAGCCAAGCGTCGGCAGTTCGATTCCCGATGATTCGTCATGTCACTTGGCTGACGGAAACCCTGACTGATGCCAATTGACTATTTATGATGATTTAAGATAAGTCCACAGTGTTGGACTTGTTTAGTGTTTGATGTTGAGCGCTACACCGTGAACTGTTTATAAGCGCGATACTATCGCATTGAAATATTAGAACCTGCGCGGGCGCATAAACCAGCATTAGTCAAGAATGAGAAGTTTACTGAACATTCGATGATAATATCAATAAATATTGTGGTTTTCTATTTGTTTCGCTTTAATCGTGTACTTGAATTTATTTAACACGCGCTACTGAATCTATGTTGTCGGTAGCCAATTCGGATAGGGGAGCAATGTCGCAAGTCAATAGATCCGATTACCGATGGACCTGTTTTGTAAACGGAAGGTTGTTCGTCGGCAAGTGACAAATGAGTAAATTTTTCGGAGACAAAATATTCCGTGCTTAAAAATTATAGTAAAAAAGTGTGCATCCTTTTAACTCCTTCGTCTATGCTAATAATAAAGAGGCAACATTTGATTGTTTGGATTCAATACACTCCGTAACTACTTGGCCGATTTGAATAAATCTTTCACTGTTGAGAAGCTGTCCTCGGCGAACATAGGCTGTAATTTGTCCCGGAATTACCATGGGATCGAAAAAAAACGGCGGTGAGTAACATGGGTAATATAGGTAATAATACGTTTCGTTATTAAATAGTTACTAAGCACTAAGTTACTAAATTTGTTTGATGTTATTTTGACTGATTGGATTAGCAAACCTACATCCGCTCATATTTACCTTTGAGAAGAAACGGCACGTGTTTATTTAATACAGTTAGACGTATGATTAGTGCGACATCAAACATATAATTTTTTTTTATTAAAACACGTTGCGCATATAAAACTTTCTTTTGATACAATTAGTTGACCTCTTTTACAAGTTAATAACGTAACTAAGTTGGTGAAATTGTAATTTGTCACGTTCGATGTGACCGTATTGGGGAGGATTGTGACACCATGTTACGCTGAACTCGTTTCTTTAAGTATTTAGTAGGAAATGAAGCTCACAATTATGTAGTCAGCTTGACGTTGCTTGGCACCAGACCACAACCACAGATTCATTGGAAAAGCGGATCAGTGCCTACATCCTTCTGCGATTAGATTGATAACGGACAATTATATATTCTAGAAGCGTATAAGAAAGTTGATTCGGAAATCCGTTTTCCAATTTATTCGGATTACTATATTTTTTAATGACTTCAAATAAGTTGATGTCTTTTTAAAAAAAACTGCCGAAGATGAACAATCTGAGACTAACACAGTTGAGTCTGTCGTTTACAGATGTTTTTTAGCTCATGAAAATATTCAACGTGTTTATTTTTATACAATATCGTCTTCGTTTAACTTTGTTTAAGCAAAATTTTCACTACTTAATAGTTATTACAGATATTCGTTGTGTGATAACTGATAAAATTAAATCCATGAAGATCCCGTTTATTTATCAAGTCGAGTGGTGTGACTTGGTCGTACGTATGTACACGTGTATAAATATTAAGATTTTGTCTTCACCGATGCCCGTGTGTAAGTACGTAAGCCCCGTCTCACCATTCGGCCGGAGTCATTGCGGCTGCACCAACTGCTGTGTGTAACGGCACAGCCAATCTTCTGTAATTTGATTTCTATCCTCAATTATTCGCGACGGACCCAACCGCACCATATTCCCCATCAGAGATTATATAACTCTCCTAGAGGGGAAAACCACACGAAAATGGTCACAATCTCACAGCACTACAGACCATCATCGGCGTCAATATTGTTAGCACGCACATAAATCAACCTGCCTCATTGTGTTGATATATTCGCATTGTCGCAATTTTTCCCATGCCGGATATCGGCTTTGTTCGCTATTGATTTATCTTCACTAAAACCCAGGGGAACGGATTGCGGATCAAACATTCTTCTCACCAATTAAACTATACAATTCATTTATCAGACAAAAAAGATAACGGGACAAATTAGGCGTCGGATGAGAAAATAGTTTTGTCTTACGCTAATGTCACAGAGATTATTCTGCAAGAAAATTTTTCTTCAGTACAAATTAGAATATTAATTTGATTGAAGTATAAACTCTGTGACGTCAGCGTAAGACAAAACGATTTTATCATCCGACGCCTTATTTGTGCCGTAATATAAAAAATGACTGTCTCTAAATAATTTTCAAGGGTATTAATGGGTGAAATGCAGTTATTGGAAATGCGGAAAATTCGACTATCCAACTTGTGACATAATTACGTGATAAGTCTACCTTTCAATCTTCGCTACTTATGACAATTTTCCTTGGTTCGGCTCGTCTTTTGACGAGAAAATAAAAAACAGGCTGTGATCGACTGTCTATCGAGACAGGAAATGAATTCATGACACGATCCAGGCTACTTAGTCATCTCTTGGCAAAATAAATCAATTTCAATCTATTGAATACACCCTAACAAATTGCAGAACGGTGCATTGTCGATTGTGGTTATCGGTCGTGGCTGAGCACGGCAAGCGGCGGCCGTAACGCTTTGTTTGGTGCGATTTTTTCGCCCGGCCAACGGACCCGTTCTACCGGAGGCTCGGAAAAGCCTAGTCATTGTCAGCCTACTGAAGTTTGCAATGTTCGGCTGGTAGACAATTATTGGACATGACAAGGCGGGGCGCGGTCACGACACGGCCGCCCGTGTCGTCGCCTCGGGTGACGCAACGCGACACGCACTCTGCACCTCGCCGTCTGAAGGCACGCTCACATCGCCGGAACGAATAGCAACTTTCCGCCAATCGTAATAAGAACCACTCAATTTAAAGATTAGTAGACCCCTAACTTGACATGCGCTGCCGCTTCTGTTTAACAAGGCAATTTTACTAAGCTACAACTATTCAATAATGTCTCCACATTGTTACCACTGTGGTAACAATGAATAGTGTTTCACACTATGTATTCAATTAATGCAGTATCGTGAAGTGTGTAGTATCATTTCTAAGTTGAATTGCTTTATTGGAACCGTTTGTTGTGTGACATTTGTGATTGATGGACATGTGTATGTTGAAATCGTTTAACAGCCTACAGTGCAGATGATATCTAACGAAGTGGTATTATTGATCGACTAACACTGACATATTTTACATATGAATGCAGTTTCCATACACCGCACCGTTGAATTCTGAAGTGACCGTAACAATTGATGTCAGGTGCTTAACATACATTTCAAAAACAAATTCTTGACACATTTTAAATTGTACGAAAATTTGCATTTTGTACCTTTCGCGCTCGTTGGCCGAGATCTGGCGCATCGCCCAAATGACATACAGTTCCACACCGACGACGTTATTTACCTGCAACAAAAAACATGACTTGAAATCTCACATTCATCTCACTTTTCTAAAGTATGTTAGAGGAGCAGAGCTCTAGATCAGTTGTGACGAGCCCGGTGCTAATCGACCGGCGCGAACGCACTTTCTAGACTCGCATCGATCATGCTTTGACACGCCCGATGGACAAGAACACTTTGAAGGGCAACCTAGCGAATGTAGACCATAGGTTAATCCTTACAGCGCAGGTGACCGCGGCTTATCTAACTTGTTCTCGTAAATACATAAACCGTACACGTGTCGTGTTACAACGTCTTAGAGTATAGTTTCCCACGTATTTTTTTACAAATGAAATACATAAAAACACTTTTGTTTTGTTAAGCAATAGGCACTTACTTAAAATGTTATTACAAATCACATCACTCACAAAGCGGCGTATCACTTGCTGTTATTATGATTAAACAAACAATTTTTCGCCACTGTAAAAACTGCGCTTGACATTCAAAGTCAACACTGCCGATTGTAGATAAAAAAATGTGTTATTTTTTTCTTTATTATTTCGCGGCGATATTAATATGCTGTTGTGATGGCCACTTGGCAGACGCGAATGTGGTCTAACTGTCCGGTAAAGTGGTGCAGTGTAACGGTAGGCGAGTTGGTCTTCGTGCACGAGTGAAGCCAACCATTGCCGGCCGCGGAGGCTCCACCCGCGGTGTGCCGTCGATGCCGGGCCCGCACCATCACTGTATACACCTATTCTTGTGCTAACACTTAACGAATCTGTCATAGTTCAAAATCGTAACTAAATATTAAAGCTATTTGGACACCATTGCTTAATCAGACACAATAATTCGTATAATGCTGTATTTGCAATCAGATATGGGGGAAGCTTTATATACTTATTCGACACTAGTAGACGCCAATAAACATTATTAACAGTATTTCTATGCTATTGTACATATAAACCTTCCTCAAGAATCAGTCTGTCTATTAAGGAAAACCGCATGTCCATTCGTTGCGTAGTTTTAAATATCTAAGCATACATAGGGACAGACAGCGGGAGGCGACTTTGTTTTATACTACGTATTGATATTTTTATATTCAGCATGACAAATGCAAACATGATTTCGGGTAAGATTCGTCATTCTATATTTGCGATTTTTATTCGAAAACTTGTACTTAGAATTTTTTGTCAGCGCAATACCAGTGATAGGTACTGTTACTAGGACTACATGTGAAATTGTTTATGAAGTAAACTATGCGCCCGTCAAAATGATGCACTACCAAGACAATTTCATTTTCCTCTGCTCCACTTGTTTCCGTCGTAAAAAGCCACAAATCCTAATTCGTCATGCGATGTTTTTTTGTTTAGTCGGCACGAGCCTTTCGCGGAGCACTAAAGTGACATTTCCGAATTACGGTTAAATATCTTTTCCGCTTGGGCTCGAAACCAATAGGCATGGACGATTTCGAAATTAAAATGAAGAGTGCAAGCGTCCGATCATAAAAACAACAGAAAAGCGAAATCCGTAAAATGTCTAGGTTTTATGCTTCGTTAACGGCATTTCCTTTTGGTTTTATTAGATATCGCGGCAGTTGATAAGTTAATAACAAAATGCATTTCCTTAGATATTGTTTTAATGGAACGGGCATTGTGTTTGAATATTTTTTTAAATAATTTAATAAAATGGAACTGCATTTTATTAATATTCTTAGACTGTGATTTAGGTGTATATTTTCGTTTCCATTGTATCATTTTCCAACCCATTTTCTAAAAGATTGACAGCACCTACTTTACAAAAGCTAGCCGACCGTTAACTCTTTTTGATCGGAAAATTCGATTCGGTCCTCATTGTTAAAATTTCCCGTATTTATTAAGGCAGTACACCGATTCGGCGTACTTTACACGGACATCTTGGGTCGTGGACAAAAAAAAGTACAACTCCACGTAATATGTGCAATTGGTTCAACACAACGGTATACTTATCGTGCGTCTGTTAAGAAACGTTTGCACTCAGCATTGCATACAACAACGGCAAAAACTATCATAGAGATAGAATCGTTTCTCTCCCGGAATACATTAGCGGTTGTCATAAAGTACGATTGTGTTTTGTTGCATCGCTTGACACGGCCGCTGCCCACTCCTGTAGAAAACGCATTTCCATCGCGCCTGTCACAATACTATGGCGAGCGTCGACCTTTACACTACACTGGTGCGGATTAATGCTACCGCTGCCCGCACAAGATTGAGATATCCGTTGAAAAATTGCACAGCATAAATGAAGAGACAGCCAACACCTTGGGTTGGACAAGTAAGTTTATTACCGGAGCAAGGGAAGTGTGGGAATTCTTCGTGAGATGATAAACAGCGTTGACGGCTAAGCCAGCTCGAAGCTTTGCCGACCGCAAGGAATCACCATCTCTGTAATGACAGCTCTGTACGTGATAGATTCGATTTACAGGTTCGGCTCAATCTTCTATAACGCCGCGGTGCGCTCGGCAAATTGCGTTGTGGCTTCGCAAATGTACACAAATGCGCGGATTCCTGCCGGGAAATAGTTTTAGTTGGAGATGGTGTAATGGTGGTTAGTTAACACATTGTTCTGTAGGATATAGCTCGGCGGCGGCGTCGGCGGCGGCGGCTCGGCGCGTGCCGTGCCGCGCGATCCATCCCGACCCGGGTGTGTGCATCACCGCAGTATTGTTCCCACTCGCGCAATTTCAATAAATGATGATGTATCAGCGAATCCTTTTCCGCTTAGAAAGATGCCTGTTTCCTGTTCAGTTGTGAACTATTACATTCTATGATACGTCCTCCTATTCTAAAGTGAAGTTTGATGATATCTATATTTCGCGCCAATAAGGGTAAGGGTAAGCATCTGGAGTATTGAGTCTCAGGATGTGTTTCTTTAGAAACAACCTAAAAAATAGGCGCGTTGTAAAAAGGAACGGTTAATCTTCCGTTTTTCTTCTTGAGTCTCGAGTGCATTACAGCATGTCGTGGTGATTTTTTTTCTCAAATTATCACAAACAACTTGTCAACACGACTTTAACTGTAAACTGTTCAGCGGTGTTTTGGGTCACAATCAGACGTGTATCTACGCAAGGGCACCAAGTTATTCCTATTGAGTGACCTGATTCGATTGAGTTGTAATTGATGGACCCATGGTGGTACCGAACGCACAAAAATAGCCACCGAATAACGGAGTACTGTACTTGTAACAATGAGTAACTGATACTTTTTTAAGTCGCCGCTTCTGCCGATAACTTGTTGTGACAATGTAATCGGATTTAGTCGTGTGTTTATTTTTACTTTATTTGAATGGAACCTTTTCCATTGAAGCGTTTGTAACGTGACGAGGAAAATTTCTTTTAAAATCTGCATGATACGCCTCTCCTTTCCGACGATAAAAAAATACGTTACCATATATTAGTTAAAGTATAAATATTTCGTTAGAGGTTTCTGGTCGTCTGCTAAGGGCAGAATCAGACAGTAAACGTATGTTTATGATTTTATGATTGCCCGTTTGTCACAGACGAAGAAATCGAATGTAAATCCTTTTTTTCACTGAGCGCACATTCCACTGGAATGCAGTAAAGTGAAGAGTTTATGAATAACGCAGACATTCCTTTCTGTATCTTATTCTCCTCTATAACATATCTTTTTTTAAAGATTTCCATGTCCCGATGTTTATTACCTATTAAATGAGCATTTAACGACGCGGGTCATGTATTCAAGTTAATCCGGCATGCAACCCAGTAATATAGAGTAAAACCTAGTACGTCTGTTGTACTCTAGTATGACTAGCATAGTCCGGGCGTCCCTGGTGGCATGTTTATAGCTGCTCTCCGTTTTATATTGTCTGTACAATTAAGACACTTGAGTGTTCCTATCGACCAGTGTAACTGGGTCCCTCGCTTGATGATGGCTTGGAATACTTGGCGGTGATCGTTCACGTTGTCTGTATGGGGGCTGTTGTCTTATAACGTGCGTGATGTTATCCGTTTCGCCTTTTATTAAATGCAGAGTTTATTTGCTGTGGCGAGCTGGATGGGGAGATTTACGGGCGCGGCGCGTGCGACGAGGCCGCTGAGCAGTCGGTGCGATGTCGCCACTGGTAGTGTTGTCGGCAGGCGGAAGGGCGGCCGGCCGGGGCGGAGCGCCCGCGGCGCGCACGGAGCGCCCCCGCCTCCTCCACACGCCGCCATTGTCTATCCCGGAGCCCTATCGCGACGTTATCCACCTCCAATTAAGACTTGCTTTACGACCAAACTCCTTACTCCGTTCTAATACAGGAATTTTATTAAGCATAAATCCGATTCATATAGGGAACTGAGGTCGTGCGCGCAGCTGTAAAAGGCAACATTGTTCCATCGGAGAATTGTGATTCTCTTGCTTCACTGCCCTTTGTGGTTTTGTAAATTTTTTTGAGAATGTTTTCTAGCATTGTGCTACAATGTTAACGGTTTTTCACATCTCATTTCTACGGAAGCTGTTGGAATTTTACCATTAATCATTCATTCCAAGTCGCGAGAACTCATCCAACATCCAAGAAGTGTGAATGCGCTGTTGAACCGCGGTCGTCGGACCGTTACATCAAACCGCCGCCAGTCGGAAGTATTGCACGAAGCATGCAAATGTAGAGCCTTCGCAAGGCCATCTGCGTCACATTAAGCTAATACGTAGTTGATTGGCTCACAGGCGCAAGCGCACTGCACCACACGCACTCCTGTCCCACTGATGTTGCCAGCAAAAACACTAATGTCATAACGGGGTTGCCATCTTCGACTCTCAACACCAACTGTGACGTTTTGCTCAATGATAAATTAGCATGCGTATTCAATCGGGATTATGGGAGGGATATTGGCTTCGTGAAAGCAGGTATCGGTTTAGTGTTAGAAGATATCGGTTTCCAACAAAACTTTATGTGTAATAAATCTTTTATAACATGAAACCTGACTTATGTATTATGACGTTGGCCTACTCTTGTATGTTGCCGCGTTGTGTTACCTGAGTTGTGTTGAACTAATTTCGTCTGTTATGTCTATGAAGGTGACGTCCATAATGTTGGTCTTAAGACAGCGCTAGATGGAGTGCGCCGTTGCATTTGACGTCACGTGATCATGCATCCAATTAACCGTGTTGATTATATCGCCATAGTTGATGCTATCATTCTATAATACTACTGTACCGGTGTATGTTGATCCGTGTTCTCTATGATTTTGAAAGAGTCGTGTGACCATCATAAAATGGAGAATGTATAACTTGGATGTGTTTGTAAGGAACAACAAACAGCTCTTGATAGGTAGCTTATGCAGCTCAAACCGTTACAGTTGTTGTTAATTGCATGCGAAAGGAGACCAATCAAAGTAAAAGGCTTTCAATCAATACAGTCACGGACACACTAGCAACATGTTCTCAAGATAATTCATATTGTTCTAGAACTAATAAAGATCGTGTTGGTCTTGGACGTGGAAAGATAATGGTGTGAGCTGTATTTCGTCAAATAGGGCGTAAAAAGCCGACCTAATTGTCTCAAGGGGCGCGAAATAGTACGTCGGATTAGCTTATCATCGACTGTTGAATTTCCCGCGACTTCGTTCATGACTAATATGTAGTGCCACCTGCTGGTTATTTACGGAATTAATTTGTGCCACTACTGTTTTTAACTGCTTCAAAAAAAAAGGACGAGGTGCTCAATTCGACGATATTGTTTGTTACCTCAAAACTGTTGACTGGGTGAACCGATTTGGATGATTCATTTTTTGTTTGAAAGCTGGCCGTAGCGTTTGATCTCATTTAAATTTGGTTCAGTTCCGACAGCCACAAATCTGTCAAAATTTAGAGGTTGATGTCGGTTGTTCTACTTTAAAGTTTAAGCTAAACGGTGGTATTCGTAAGTTTAGTACAGCGCTATCTGCACTGCTAAGTTAATATCCTTACTAGAACTAGTTATCTAGAATCAATATTTTATATTTTTATGAATAGGTACGCCCGATCCTTTTTTTTTTTGTATAAAAATGTGTATCACGATGTGTGAATGTTCCATTAAAGTGAATTTGGTTTTGTAATCCTGGTGAAAACCAATGGGGAATTTTCCAACGTTTTTCGTCTTTTGATACAAAAAGTGACTTCGTGCTATATACATGGCGATCAAGAACAAAATGCTGACAGAAATAAAAAGTTATGTTACATGAATATTGCTGGAATTCGATACAAAATATTATTTTTGCAGCCCGTCATTTATTGCGCGTGCGCACCATGTACATGTCGACCAAGTTTTTCATCCTTGTGTGTAAAAGAAAGCCAAGCATATTGTTGACATTTCAAAAGTCCGCCAGAGACTATGACCCACTTCTCATGTGGACAGACATTGGACGTATCGATGTAGTTACAGAAAACCACATCGGCCCTCTGCCACGTACACACGATTGGACGAAATCGGTCACGTTACACCAGTCCAGACTATACCATAATGTCATTTGCTGAACAAGTCTTAACGACATTCCTCTTGTAATCATAACGGCTGTGCTTGATAATTGAGGAATATACCAACATTTTACTGTTACTTGATTGATTCTTGGGCCGGCGTCGTCTCGCAAATGCAGCGAACATCCATGAAAAGGTTATGTTAGGTAACCTATAACTGGACAGTATGACGTAGAACAGCATTAGTAAAAATTATCTTGAGGTTACTTCAGAACATGTTATATTATGACAGTGAGCAATTTTCTTCAAGCCTAGATAATCTGATTACCGCTATAGAACATTGAGAAGGTTAGCTGCACAAAATCATAAAAATCTCACGATCCAAGAAAACATTATTATACCAATATAGGTATGCATCCGCTGTAAAACATCTTGCGGCAAGTCGTATTTAGGTAGCAATTATCGCTGCTTTATGCTCGGTAAGTGCGTAATAATCTCTAGCGTTATACTTTTATTTATCATATTCCATAGGTTTGTGAGGGTCCTGAATGGGCAGTAAAGTTTTATTAGCACTGCACTCGCCGCTTCTGGGAAGTGCGTGGAATGGGTCGGCACAGGTGCTCGGTGGCTGTGATGGCAGCGGCGCGGCGGCGGCGGTGGCGGCCGCATTCGACGCTTTTTTCCCTCGGCAAGTGTGTAAACCACGACAGTATACCGGAACAAGATCGCGCATAATATGTGGAGCGATGTATTGCGGCCGCGGATCCCGTTGGGCGGACGGACGGTCCCGCCCACAGACAAGCGCGCGCGGAAAAACGCCGCCTGACGACGAGTTGAGATGTCGCGCGCTGATAACGTCCGATTCACGCGCGATACGCCGCGACGCGTGCCTGTGACCGTCGATCGCGACGGCACATCGCAAACCTTGACCTCGAACTTGAACAATACGCCGCCCGCCCGGTGCAATCGCAACGCATCAGTCATCATTGAACTATGAGAAACACTTGTAATGTGAACTCAGTGTTACAATCACGAGACTGTTACGGAACCGGTCGCATCAATTTGTATTTCTTGTCGCGTAACAATGCCGCCGATCGCGTTCATTAACGCACGCGACATGCCCACGTGTGTCCGGCGGCGGCCGGCGCAGGAGCACGTGCGTCGCTAGACGGATTTCAACCGAGTCTACGCATTCTACTCTCATTTGTTCTCTCGAAAAGCATGTCAGTTGCTATCGTGAAACATTGTAAACAGTTTACGACCCAAGCACAAATATATTACTTGGACTACTATGCATTCTTGTCTGGCTACAGAAAGTTTACAACATCGTTTTAAGTACACTTAAACGTAGTCATCGTGTACACCGACTAAGTTATAAAATTATATTAATTAACCGCTAAATACAACATTTTATGTTGTTATTCTTTGTGAAAAACTATGCCACATTTTCTATTTACGGCTGTGGCATTGGTCGCGCAGTCGTAAAAGGGGTTGGTAACTAGTTGAGGATTCTTAGCGGGGATCGGTGTCCCTACCACAGTCCGGTGCTCGCGGCCTTTCCTTATAAATCGAACATGTTCGCGCAAAAACTCGGTTCAGCGTTCCATGCTGAATTAGCGCGAGCCCTCATTTCCACGTGAGCGTCCGTCCGTTTCACTAACACGATTTTAACTATTATTTTTATTACTAGGCCCTTCCTTTATTACCAACTAAAGTAAAACGAATAAAAACCACTAATGATCGGGCACACGTTCATGGCGGGTGGTCGGTCTATCTTGGCATATTCCTACGCTTTAATTAGAACTAATGTCTCATCTGAAAAGAGCAAAATTATGAGCAAAACGTTTATTGTAAAAGTTTTATAACAGATGTAGAAGATTAGTTATCGAGTCGCCAAGAGTCTAATAGAGATAAGGCTTTATTATACCGTGTATGGCTATCCCCAATCTCGAGACGTACGGCAAAAATAGTTAATCGCCAGGCTTGATTCCATCACGTCTACAAGAGCTCGTGGAAGCTGAGTTATTTGACGGTGCTTTTTGATGATACCTCAAGGCTAGATGTATGCTGCGAAGTGTACTCCGTGAGTGTACGATAAGGCAAATAGACGCATTAGGTAAGGTCTACATAGAGTTATAAGTGGGGGTTTGTGTCGGCTCTCGGTTCAAGCCCGGCTCATTGGTAATGAGGGGCTACAGGTAAAATGTTATCAACCGGTGGATCTATACGGGTCGGCTATCCATTGTCAATTAAAAGCCTAAGGCGAAGAGCGCGACCGCCTTTTGCTTGTTCTAAAGCCTAAACAACTATTGCTTCCCGATGCATTGTTACGCCCGGGGGTGGATGTTGCTCGGACGTTTCCTGTATTGCAACTGCACGTATGCTCCCAGCTTTGTTACCTTCCTGAAATTAATATTAAATCTGTTATATCGCCGTCTTGTATGAGGTGCGGCTATTCCTGCGCTTCGTTGGGAGAGGAATTTCATACGTACGGCTTCTGCATAGTTGCCTTGTAAAGTTTACTGATACATTGCATGCAGGCATCTGTCTCACGTCTCGTGTGAATATTCCCTCTCGTCAGTCTCCATGTTGTTCTCATAACTTTAACTATTCACCTTATCTATGATATAAAAATTACGGCCGATGCGAGCCTTAATTGTAAATACTTCGTAATTAATTATTCATGCTCATTACGGCCCATAATATTTTATACGCTAATTACTTATTAACTGCTGCGAATCTATTACACAGCTGCTATTATGTATTTTGCGACAGAATCAGTCACGGTGCTTGGCTTCTGTGATTCGATTATAACTCCGATGCAAGTAAATCAAACTACAAATTTCAGATCGATTGGCGCAAATTGAATTAGCTATCGGAGCTTGTCAAAACTTCGCGAGAGAAATGACGGACTGCAAAAAATTAACAGCTTCATAAACGCTACTCCCATTGTCCCACATGCATTGTGTTGTCGACGATGTAAAAATAAACCATGGGATATTTTATAAAAAAAAAAGTAACTGCACATGATTGATTTGATTGAAAACGATTATCTAGGCGGCCCGCCTGTCTCATAGTCGTTTATACGCTAATATTAAATCGAATGAAGATTAAATTCAGCCATTACAGCTCTATTGATTGGCATCTTTGTTGGGTATCATAAAGTGGGTGATTTGTGTATCAGATATTATTGATAGAATCGTCGGTATATCACGAAGTCGGCCACCGTCAGTGGTGTTGGCTGCAACAACGGTAAAAAGTAACAGGACGCCGGTAGGTACGCACAAACCAGTCTCTCGCGATTTTGGTAACCGCCAACTCCGGGATTGAGGCGTGTCCTTTTTTTTCACAAGTTATCAAGTACAGGTAGGTAAGCAAGTACGCTCATAAATTCGTGAAAGGTAACAGGTTCCCGGCCCTTAAACTCACGAGCCGTAATAATCGTTCATTTGCCAGGAAAGGTATGCGTTGGCTGCGCATTTGTGTGTTTTTATTGATTAATTAATGCTTTAAGGTTTTTGATAACAGTGACTTCTGAAGTCGATGTCGTTGAGAAAACCTACATGTGCCAGATTATACGCTTTCTACGTTATTAATGTGTACCGCTGGACGATTATTACCTACGTAGGGAATTTTGATTTCGCTTCTTAAACTTTACTGATCTCGTGAAGGCATTTTCCATCTCTCGAGGCACATAACAGTATAATGAATAACCATCAATTTCGGTAATAATGAGACCTCTGTTTTCTTTGAGATGTGTTAAAATTCATGAATAGCAATGAATATAATACACTTATTTTGTCTGGATTATAACATTGCAAAACTTCTTGTTCCTGCTGTCTATATACTACTTTCCGACATTTTCGATTTACGTAGATAAAAAAATATCGAGTCATTTAAATACTCGATTTGTAAGTAGCGGTAGAGAATCAATTCAATTTACAAAATCTCGAAATATATTCCTTAAAATTGCTGACGTTCTGCAGAATTAAGCAAAACGGTCTTCTGAACCGAGCCGAAATTCTGATCACGACGGATCGATTCGGGGCGACAATTTTACAATTTATTTCGCCAATATTACTTTTCTCTGCGTTTATTAACACGAATGACAAGCAAATATAAAATTATTGAGATTTATGTAGAAAGCATATTCTATATTGTATATCATGATTTTTAGATGCACGTTCATAATCCCTGGTAGGTTAAACAGCAGTCACTGAGAAATATGAACACTCTCAACCCAAGTCACTCCTATTAGCAAGTACTTAGATCCCGGGTGGGTAGGTGGGTAGAAAAACTGTAAGGATATTTGGACATAAGTAGTTAGCAGGTATTGACTTTTGTTTTCCTTCTACAAAATCTTATATGTCACCTTTTATACTTATACATATTCACGTCCGTAATATCTAATGGGGTCGCTGGAACCTTCTAAGAAGTTATGACGTTAGATGCACAAAATAGACAGATGGTGAGATTTCGTACACAGCTTGTCGAGCGATATATATACAGGTTGATACGGAAATACCCTGGTGTGTCTATGCCTAGAACCTGCTGACTGCATTTCAGCACGTCAATGTGCCGAAACGAAAAAAATTAAACCTTTATGTGCAATAAACTGTACTTCTGTAATAAACTGACTTCGGCTTCAAAGAGTATTTCCGGATGGCGCCGTGTAATTTCCCTTTGGTCGCCTTTTACATCGCTTCCTATACCAGCGCCGGACAAATACAAGTAGTATAATTATTTTTTAATCTCATAGCTAGAAGTAGTCTCACGCATATTTCGGAAATTATCCATCCGCAAAGATGCAGGAAGGATTAAGTCCGTTATCCTCACAATACTAATTCCGCGTGCCATTGCGTGCATCTAGATTACATGGTGTCTGAACTCCTGCCTTCATTGTACAGGGCACTACTAATTTTATAATACAGGCAATAACGTTACGTTGAACAATCCTGGACAAGTCTCATGCTACCACTCTGTTATTCAGCCGACATTTCCTCTGTAAATGCCTCCTCACCACTAATAGTTTCTAATGGTGCACTATTTACGAGTGTATTCACTGTACTGTGTGTAGGTAATGCAAATTCCTTGTTTTAGTCTAGAGAAATAGAGGTATTTATAGTTTTGTGTAAAATATTATCACTTGAAGATGGAATTCATGCTAATTTTACTACTCTAGAGGTGTTTTTTTAGGTTTATTACATACTAATGGTATGCTATTACTGATGGCAAATACAGATTACATAGGAAAAGTATTTATTATATGTATAAGACACATACGTAAGGAGGAGTTTTCTTTAAGAAAATAAAATCAATAAAAGAGCGGGAGACGAAGACGAACGTAGAGTAAAATAGTTGCATCTCTTTCGTTTTCATCTATCTTTGACAGTTTGAGGCTTTTTAGAAAACTATCATTATATTTACGCGTTCTCTCTCTCTGTGTGTCATACACACACATACACACAGAGATAGATAGATTTCTAGTAATTTGCTAAAACAGTGCGACGCGACATCACAGAATGTGACATTGTTGAAGTATAACTTTTAAAATTATCACTATTGCTAAGGATTCTTTTCACAATTAAACATCGAGTTGTTGAAGCTAATGAACGTTTAAATCCATTATTCCCGCCATAATGGTAACAAAAATGAGATCATACAAATTGTCATACAATGTTTCTAAATATCCGTGTACATTGTACATTGTATCGATAGAGCACGTAGTAAAATAATTATGTATTAGACATTCCGTGCCGGTCTAGGATACCAAAGTAATGACTCCAAATGTAATTCTTCCAGTACACCGCGTAAAAGGCGCCTCATATGATTCCTCATCTCATTTTCCGGATTCTGTACGTAAGGTTATGCATACACCTATATCTACATAATAGTCTAAATGATAATTCATCATCATCAGCCCATACTTGTCCACTGCTGGACATAGGCCTCTCCAATTGCACGCCACTTTGGTCTGTTTTCGGCTTCACGCATCCAGCTTGATAATGATAATTATGGATATTTTTTTTAACAAATAGGCGTTAAAATGAAGGCAACTGACCTCTTAGGGACGCGCGCACTGCCGCCCCGTACGTCCTGCGAACAAAACATGATTCTTAATTAGCCATTTCGTTCAATTATGACATACAAAATTATACATAGAGGGTGTAATCTAGCGTCGGCTGGACTGGAATTATAAATTACCTCGATGCCCCTTGTTGGGGAGCCACTGGACGATTTTACACTGGACACCGCATATTACAGGACAAAATGACCTAGGACATCATAGAATTTTCTATGAAAACCAGTTCAGGTTAACACTAGCTTTGCACACTTTTACGTGGCTTTTTTGTGAGTTGTAAACTAATTACGGACTTATGCAATAAGAGTGCTGCCTCTTAGGTTATAAATAAAACTTATAGATAGAAGAGTTTATCTATAAACATCATTGACGAGAACATTCGTTTCCTGTGTTCCGTCATAAAATACCTATCATATATTTTAGTTCTTGTTTTATAATAATAATCAGCTTTTGCCTTAACTCTAGGCTGTCGTTGAGAGAAAGCACGATTGAAGAAAAATAATATGTTGAACAGACATCCTGTTCTCATTAAAAATGTAATCTAAGTTAGTCATGACAAACGCAATTTAGCTTATGTCACATAAAAGTGAATAGTGACTACCGTTGGATTAAAACTGTACAGTACCCATCATAAACTTGATTATTTTTAATCTTTGTTTATTTAAATACATTTATTTCCACTTAACCACGCGGTAATTTTTAACAGTACATTCATAATTTACTACAGTACGATGTCAAATGCAAGTGGAACGCGCTTATAAAAGTATCAAAATTCCACCATCTATAGACATTTTTTTTTTCAAGAAACGTGCTCTGACATCTTTGTTTCATTTTTGCGCCGTAATGTCCAAATCGTTTTACTAATTGAATCCACTACCGCGAATGATGTCTTAAGTGCTCTATTTAAAAACAAATTATTGAATCAATTAATGAATCGAACTGTTTGACACGAGATAAATAGTAGCTTTTGGTCCATATATTATCGACCTTGGCGTATATTAGAGGCAGACACTCTCACGTTTACCGTTTAACCTTTTTCCTACTTAAGATAGCGGAAAATGTGTTTAACTAAATGCTTATGTGATAAGTGATCCTAATGTGTTTTTGGACAGGCCGTATTCAAGTATTCAAATGATCTTGTACAAAAAAATTATAACACCTTGCGCGCGTGTGTGTGTTTGGGTTTTTCTTTAGCCTCAAAAGATAAATATTGTTACTTCGACCGTCTATTTGGTCCTCAAACACCTTTGTTTAACTAGTGTCTAGGTATAGTGACACATTATGCAGTAGCTTACTATGAGGAACATCATCTCAAGGTCCATTTCGACTTCAGTCGCACATTTTACGGGAGGTCAACATTTTTTTGCAACGAAGACCGTTCCAAGTCGCATACTAGTGGCGAAATACCTAAATATTCAAATTTCTAAGTGTTTTGTATTCGTACGATACCGCTTATTAACATATTAACTGTTCTTTGTACGACATATGAATCGGTGTTCTGTTCTCCGGTAGAAAGTTTTGAAGAAATCACGAATTTGTACATATTATGTTGTCTTTACACTAAACTTGGTCCCATTGTTTCAGGTAAGTTTGGTTCTGCGCAGAAATTGATGGGTATTTACTCATATTGGTCAAAAGAAAATATCGATGTGCTGATTGGCTGGAGCGTAAGTACTTTTTCGTGAATAAGTAATTGTAATTATTTGTTCCTGCTCCTTTAAATTTTATCTTATTATATCTTGTGCTCCATCGTAGACCACATCGCTGCTTAACATCAGGCAGGATGGTGGTCAAACGCTTGTTCATAGTGATTAAAAAAAAAAAATCTTTGGGGAATATTTTTTCGCAAAGGTTGCTACTGCTGCTATTTTCAAGCATGGGACCAATCCCTTTAATGAGGCAACGGACACCAAAGTACGGACGGGTTTTGCCGAAAACCCAATTCACATTCAATAAAAGGCTGCTTAATTCTGGTTCATTTTCTCCGCTCACCACCCACTTTCGGACCGACATTCGAGGAAATAATTTACGCTGCACCAGAAAAAAAAGAACAAAAATGAACTTGTTTCGTAACTTTGAGAAATTGCCAAAATCACTCAGAAGAAAAATAATGCCGGTCGTAAGGAAGGAAGGAGACTTGCAATTATTCCTCTGCTTAATTTTAATTACAAAGTTATTGTTCCATGAGTACAATGACTGTTAGGCCACTGCTCCCTTACGAGAGTAGTTTCATGTTACACCGAGCCAATTCTGAAGCCGGCTTGATGCCGAAACATCGCCGCGAACCCTTGTTTTAATATTACATTGACGGTAGCACAAAAAACACGTTACTTTCGATCGAAATGTCAGATACTCTTACTGTTCCATTCTAATGCGATCTTACGGTTTATTAACGCTCTATGAAAAAAAAACCGTGTAGGTTATTATCCGTCTCGACTAATAGGAACATTGAAAATAGATTTGAATAGTTTTTTTTACTGTACACTACTATGTTCTTCTTCGAAGGGATCCGCTTGTGTTGGATTGGGTGTGTCGATTCTCATCGGCCGAGTGTCAGTTCGGAAATGTTGTTACACTTATCTTTCGCCAGTTGGATTTCTTCAATCTATTCCATTAATCAACTACAGCTAATTCATCTCTTAGGTATTGCGTCGTTGTTGCATTAGTCACAGATACGAATGTTTGTGACGTTCCCACGGAGGTCGTCGACCCGTGTTAGGTAGCTACTGTTCTGTTGCATATTATATGTCCATCCAACCTTGACATGACCTAACCCAACTTATTCAACATATATTTTCACACATTCCGCATAATTATATCAATTAACTTGCGGCGTAATGAGTATTTCTTCTCGACCTCGTTTGAGAGCGAGAAGTCATCGTATTTGAATAATATATTCAGAACGTTTATCGCGCGTGAACAACTCTGTTATTATATCGATAGAAATAACTACCCTCGCTATTTTAGATGTTCAATTGTCTATCGGCCGTTAATTTGAATCGTATTCAAAGTTTTACGAGCTCCCATTACTCGTAGCTTACGAGAGGGTTAAAAAAGTGCGCGTCTCATAAAAAAGTAAAGCATCGAAATTTATCATTTTTATTATGAACTGAGCATTTTTTTTTTGCTCTTAAACATCTGTCACAATGTGTTGAAGTTGCTGATGATGTACGACTACAAGTTAGGAAACGCTCATTAACCAGTTGTCGGTCGTGAACGTATGAAGACGTACATCTAGTTGTAACCACTTTGCTATCGTGATTTTTTTTCTCTTCCGAATGGCGATATTAAATTGAAAAATTGTTTTTAAATCAGTTTGTTTTTGCTCTATTATTTTACTTATAAAGGGTAGGTAAGGTCGGCCAAGAAAGTGGTCTTATATGTTTAGATGACACTTCCTGTGTCACTAAAACATCAATGAGGTAGAGTTCTAATATTGTGACTAGTGAAAATTGAACCTTATTATCTAATTGCATTAATATGAGTTTCGATCGTAGGGTGATAGACCAGACTCTTGGCCGACTGTACATACGTGGATGAGATAAAAGAAATACGATTGCCAAGGAAGTGAAGTTATGTTACAGATTAAATGGGATCGTTTATGCGGTCGTTTAACTTCAAGATCTATCCATAAGATGACGGCAGTGCGGCATCGGCCATTTTTTCGCCAATTCTACAGATTGATTGATAGCTCCTAATTGTTTTGCACGTCATTTTTTTTCATGAAATTATGCCTCTATTTGCACCACCATTGGCAAAGTGTTCCGTACACCGATGATGGAAAGAATTCGTAGCTTTTTGCTGTCGAGTAAAAAATTTACGTTTTCACAAAGTATTCATCATTCCTCCATGAATCGCACGGTGAATTATGTACAGAGTGGTTTTATATTATTTTGTCTAAAGTAATTTCGTGGACCGTTTGCCGCCATTGCGTTGTGTTTTTTTTTATTCTCTCTATTTAAATAAATGCTTGTGTTGTACGTTGCACTAATGTCGCTCGCACGAATAAGTAAGACAGTTTTTTAACCCCCGGACTTATTTCTTGGGTAAACGTCTTCATTCGTTGATCCCGTAATAAGCAGTTGTGGAATACTATCTGACGTATTTTATGTTATGACTAACTAAGCGTAGGTGAGCACTGTAGTGCGCTTTTGCAGGCCTATTATTATATAGTCTGGACTCGTGTTTCTAGATGTGTGCCTACGGACTGAGCTCATGTTTCTTTGGTTGAGAGTTTATTCAGTGCATCTTGACAGTACCTACGTCTAAGCCCAGGGCTGTTGTCACTTCAGACCTCTGCTATATCACGATGAAGCGGCCCCTTCATAATTATATATTTTCTTGCCGCAATCTAAGATTCTTCCTGATTCACTCACTGTGGAAGTTCGAGTAGAAAATTATTACCATAAGAGGTTATTTAATAACAATATTTTTCGCGTGTTCAGTTCATACTTGCACTGTATGTAGCCTGTGTCACGTTTCGTTAGACCTTAGTTGTGTGAAATAATTCGAGATCCCTGACTATAGAAATGTTTCTATTACTCGAGAAATATGTGCGAAAGTATGACTTAAACACATATAATTTACTTACTGAAATCACAGTATTTACTTTGCGGATGTCGGAATTATTTAGATATGTGGCTTTAGACGGTGATGCTGCACTCATCCAGCTGACGCGACGTATAAATTGTGGTATTAGAGTGAGAAAACATTCCCTATAGGAGGAAGGATCACGCTTACTATCCGTCAACGTCCACCGTCCCGGCGACGTGGGAGAGAGAACATTTCTTATCTCCATTACAGTAAGCTTAAGCCTACATTTCCGAGCGGCAGCGCTCGACTCCTACCGTTGCACCCATTTAAATTTGGAATAGTAAATTCGCATTAGATAAAACGTCGGCCGCACATGGGTGCTCACCCGTTTATTCGTGCGTTTGCATTATCGCGATGCAATCTAGTGCATTCGTTTCACCAGTCACTCGGCTTGCTTCCTATTAGAACATGTATATTACTGTGATGCTATCATAGGCCAGCAGACATGCCCTGGAATCAGGCTGGCGTCGCGGCAGGGTCAATGGTCGAGTGCAAATGTTGACAGAGTCCCGCTGTCTGTTTGCCGCCCAAACACACGTTCGGCCAGATCTGACCAGATGTTCGTATGTGTGTGAAGAACTTCAAACAACCTGCTCGGCGCAATCAAATATGCACAAAAGATGCACAGATAAAAGGCATTGTAAAACCCAAGTAATGATGCCGATACCGCAATGGGAAGATATGGCATTTTGTTAGCTAAAAGCCTCTATCACGCGAGCTTAACTAAACGCGCCTTTATAAAGGTGTTTGTATCTTAAGTGGTCCTCCCAGATATCGGTTTAGGGATATTGTTAAGCACTTTGCTAAAATTTAAGCCAATCCAAAGACACGGCACTAGAATGACCCGATAGTTTGTATTGTGGAGTTAGCTCAGTCGTTTATGGTCAATAGTTTTCAATCTGACTAGTTCCGTTTGCATCAATATCGATAACAAGGAGGCTATTTGTGCCTCGCTTGTGTATTCTGAATAAGTTCTAAGAATGGGTGGAATAAGCTTTGGATAATGCAAATCACAAAGGCGTTCCAACAATGTACCGATTCACCCACGCTCTACTACCGACTTGGAACGATCTGCGTCATATATATTGCCAGTCCCGACCGGACTATCGAGGAAGTATCAGAGGGCTTAAAGGAACGATTTCCATTGAAAACTGTCAGGACAACGGCTCGGCTGACGTGTAAACACAGCATCGGAGCTATCCCATTCATTTGGAAAGCAATAGGTAGGTTGGCGGGCAAGTTGCGCGTGTAAACGAGCGCCAGCGACCACTGCCGCCCTCCTCACACGACACAAATGTTACAAACTACCCAAACACAAAGCGCGACCAAAACAATAGAGTTATAAACTATGTGCCGTTTTCCACCTTCGCTGAACTCGACTACGCCAGAAAACTTGTATTATTTGCTTGTTTATACCGCATACAAAACTCAACAGCGTCGTTTTTTACGTCTGAACGTTTGCTTGCATAGAAAACATTTTCCCGTTCTTTTTGTATGTTGGTAGGAACCTATAGTGAAGTAGAAAGAAAAAAAAATGGTGTAAGCTCTTTATGTATATTTGTGTCATGATCAATTTGATTTGACTCGCGTAAACGAACGTCAATAAGTGATTGATCGTAAATTGTGAAATTCGTGTCTGAATGAGATTGGGCTTGTATTTTTTTTTCAAAAAAGGTGTTCATGAAGTCATTGTCCAGTTTTCTACCGTCTGTCGCAGCACACCACACAATCAGACGGACTATCACTTATTTAATACTTCTGAAGAATCATCATAGTACTTTGAGGGCAAAGTCGTAAGACTTATTGTTTAACATTAATTTCAAACAAACCATTGTTGTCGTCAAAGCCGTTTCGTGCCCGTAAAGGGCTCACTTTATAGTTATTTGTTTAGGCATGTCCAAGTAGGTGTTTATATCTCAATTCTGTGGACAATTTCGTTAGGTTTATTGTCGTGTTTTCTAAATCTCGCAGTTTGAAGCCACGTTTCTAGTGTCGGCGTTTTATTTTTAATGTCTATGTCTTAGATTCGGTTTCACCGGTGGAGTGTTTATAGAGGGGAGAGGAACGTGATGTCAAGCGATGTCACTTGAACAAAAACCATTCGCATTGCTGAAATGTTCGCGTTGCGCCTCGGAACTTTCCCTCGGAATTCGTTTTTCAAGGAATTGCAACAAACAAAAAAACATTTGGTCATGTTCTGCCATCCGAGACGGGCAATGGCACACAGGGATTCGCTTTTGCGACCACGGGGCTAACTCCTGCTGGGACCAATGACACGAACTGGCTGTACAGCCAGATTGTGCAAACTCCGGTGCCTACTCATATTAGCAATATTTAATATTAAACATCTTACATCTTTTGTGAAATCATCACATTGTGAATTGTATCACAAAAGTCTACTTGCGAAGAAAAGCTGCGGTTTTTACGCATGTGGCTAATGCAAGGTTTTCATTATTTCACCGTTGTATGCAAACCGCAGAACGCTGCTACTGTTAAATGTTATGTTCATTTGTGCGTGTCTGTCCGAAATTGCAGTGCGGCCGCAGAAAAACTAGACAAAATCATGTGGCATAGTAATAAATAAGTCATATCTAAAATCCATGAAAAATTGTAAGTACTGCTATCGTCTCCATCGACCGTAAAATCTGATTTACTGTATTCGATTGTGGAATCAATTCCATGACCGATACTTGACCGAATTTTCTTTTACTGTATGTCATCTTAAGAGCATTTTGGAGATTTCGCTACCTATACCTATAACTTTAAAATGTGCATAATCATCGGTTCGAATTGTAAATAATACTTTTTGTTACTTAGTTGTATGTTTAACGCGTCAGAAAGAACTCATTATGTTGTACAATGAAAGCTGACCCTTATGAAGGCTTCGTGGGCCGAGGCAAGCGAGGTCGGTCATCGGTGCCTCACTCGCTGGCAACTCTACATATCATTGTTTACACTTCAAACGGAAGTTCAATTCACACCACTTGACCCGGTTCACGTGCCAGTGATACAGGCTTAAAAAGACAGTAATTGTTGTACTGACAGGGCTAAAGCAACTGTTCGCAAACAGGGTTATGTGGCACTAATTGACAGATCACCAGGACGGACGTCGTCGGTGGCGGCTAACTGTACCGGTCAGCCTTAACCTCATGAGAGTTCTCGCGACGATTCTCCCGATCACCGATAGCCGTCGCACCCGAATCGAATCGATTCTCATGTGCTTTCACTGAGTCTACATACGAACTCATTTCTATAGCGCCTGTTTGTTGCTAAGTGAAAACCGTTTCGGATGTTCTTTATCCGACTAAATGCGGAGCGTCTCGCCTCTTGTCCGCGATCCCTCTGTGACAGCCATTATAATTCGGACCGAATGTGGTAGTAAACGAAGATGGTATTGTGCTCTCTATTCATATTTATGAGAAAGTTTTCCAAACACGTGGTATCGGACCACGGGTGATCGCCGCCTAATTGGACAACCGACTACGCATATTTTACCTCTTCTGAAACATGTTTGCCATATGAATTATGTTTGCTGGTTCCTAACCCCCACGTGGTCATATAATCTATTTGTTCGTAAATGGAATTGACATTTCAGCATTGAAGGATACAGGTGTGTTTTACAGTTAATTAACCTGATATGCCCACTTTCCCTCCTGAGCTTCCCGCTCAAGGCAACAATAGGAAAGTAAAATTCCGCTAGAGTAGCGCTCTGCCCCCGTGTCCTGTTGACACACAAATTGCTGCGGTAAATAATTCTGGGAGAGCTCGCCGAGCCAATGATTTCCTACGGCGCTCCAGCTATTACCGGCAATAAAATAGTTTGCGCTTCACGGTTCACGATCCGCTTTCAAAACTCCCAGAAGCCTTGATCGGGTACGAATTTTCTTCACAAGCTATTTATAATTTCCGCAGTCCTGTTAAGTGATCGTAAAGGGAACATGATTTTGTACGGTAGTGGTGCGACCGCATGCGCAGTGCGCGACGCGCTGACCCCGATAGGCCTGCCGTATGTGGAGCGGGCCCTGGCCAATGCCCGCCCGCGGTGCCCTGTCCCACGTGCCTTTACCATCTACCCTTTAAGGAGAACTCCACCCATTTAATACACTGAGCTTTGTAATTAAATCTCTAATTCGGAATCTATTGGGTGAGGTCGTGTCCTACGATATCAGTACACGGGGCATGATTGGCATACTTCTGTGGGAGAGCAGCGCTGCTTACGGCGGCGGCGAGCGTCACGTTTCCCATGTTCGGTATGGTTTATTGAAGTCATGATGTGACCTTAACATTGTGTTTTACGATTGTCTCGTCACCGGTTGGGGGAGTGACATTTCAATAGGTGAGGTGAGTGCAGGTCGGGCCGTGCCGCGCGGCACGACGCCCTGCCACCGCGCGAATATTGGGCTCCTCCCAGCTCTCTGTCAACACACCACCTCTATTTTTCATTCCGGCCATTATTTATATTAAAACATAACTGCAGTGCCTCCTCGGACGTAAATCAAACGCTATCGCCTCGCGTGACCCGGACGAGACCGGCGAAAGCTTCATCGTTTCGATAAATCCTTGAAATATAGAGACGTTGCTCTCTACGTTGACATAGAGCTAACTGTGCTATACTGAAAACGTAGGTAAAACTGGGTGTTTTGCTAAATTTCTTGGCCCGGAAGCTTATCAGGTGTTGGCTGTGACATAAATTTGCATCAGGTATATTGAGTGCGCGGCGTCGATTGGCGGCGCTCACGATTTAACGCTGTTGTATTAATGCATTATTCAGAGGTTTTCATTAGGTTGTCACTATCGTTGGAGCGATCGCGCTCTCGTTGCTGAGAGCTGCCACTGCGATGTCATGACAGCTGCTCGTATTCGGTTCGCGTCCGTCTATTTACACGCAAGCCTATATGATATCTTTACAGTGAGATCGACGGAGAGCGTCCCTTCTCGGTTATTTTTCATTAAATATCCTCTGTTCGTTTGCGAGTTGCCGACATTATGTATTACTTTAATGCTTTACGTAAGTTAGATGGTTAGTTTTCTCTCTACATGAATCGCCGGAGTGGTTGCAAGTTCAACGGAGCAATTATCTATAAGGGCCGACCGTCGGGTCACACTCCTGGTACAAGTGCAATTGCGTGTTCTATAATCGTCGCTAGTTTTTGTCTCTAGTTACATAAATTCATCGCTTGTTCCTACACACATCACCTACACACAGATTGGCGTGTTACTCGTTAGTTTTTTTCTCTCTCTAAATCACTTCGGTTCAATGGTTCCGCCGTTTATTGTCTGTAATAGTTATTATAATTCGTGTGAACTCTCCATTCGCGATGCAAAATGTTGGTGCTTTTGCTTGTGAGATTTCATTAAGATAGTCCATGTTTTTTTTTCCGGTAGACGTTGACACTGTAATATAATTATTAATGATAACAAGGTGGTAGTTGCCACGTATAAAGAAAGTACAGTTTGCCCGAACAAAACGTTATCGGAGTTTGCAAGAGGCGCTGGGAAAACGTATTCTATTTACCACCTGTCGTTTTCAAATAGAAATATCTCTTTTCAGTATTGGAAAGTGATATACAACGTTAATTAATTCTACATGGAAAGGAAGTGTGCATATGTGGAAGCTTGATAGTAATGTATCCCGGTTAAACCGATTGTAACCCGTTTTACCTGAATCCACTGCGCTTGCGCACAGTCGCGGATGCACATGCGGACACATTATTACAGTAGTAACCAAGACTATGAAACTGTTTGCACATGACCATATCGTAAATCGAGAGCTCTGTATAAACCGCCTAAGTATACTCTACGTGGTCATTGGTTCAGTTTAGGACAAGATAAAGTTCACATATGAATTTGACGGATAATATCAAGTGTTACGCGGTTTGTGATGGATCATTTTGCGCTGGTTTATTTGAGCCGGTTGCGGTGTTGTCGGCGCGTAGACGACGCGCGCGGCTCGACGCATCAACCCCAGTTCGCCTTAATCAACTCTGTGTTGGTTTTTTGTCCACATATGACGGGGAAAAGTAGACTTTCCTGCCGTAGTACCGTATGACCCCAAATGATGGAGTGTACAAGCATCAGCATTGGGTCACAAGGACGTAGGAAAGCGAGTCTTTCTACAAATCGATATAAAAACCCGATCTTAGGTGTCTACGACTTTTTATACGGATTCCTAATGTGGGCTTAACGATTAGTGCCTGGGATATTAACTGTAAGTGCTAAACTATAAAATTAAATTCTACTAACTACTGAACTATAAAACTTCGCGTAATTAAATTCTAATGTTTGACTCTGTAGTGATAATTGAATTGATTTTGTAATTGATTTATAATTAAATGATTGTATAATATTTTAATTATATATTAAACTTTCTGACCCGGCAAACGTTGTTTTGCCAATATACATTATTAACAGTTTTTCTCTACTATTATATGCATGTATTATTAATTAAACCTTCCTCAAGAATCACTCTATCTACTAAAAGAAACCGCATGAAATCCGTTGCGTAGTTGTTAAAGATCTAAGCATACATAGGGACAGACAGCGGGAGGCGATTTTGTTTTATACTATGTATTGATACTATACTTATATTCTGCTATTGACACTTTCGAGATCTGAAAAATGAAACAATAGTATTTTCATGTGTAATAATGAGACTCAGCATCGTTTTTTAATAAAGACCATTCAAAGGTGCCTATTCACTTACTATACGTCGAACATTTCAGACTAATAATTATTTTTATTAAATCGTGATTTTTTATTTTAAAATTCATGAAACTGTCTCGTATATTAATTTGATATTAATAAAAAAAATCTTCATAAGTCTACCAACGACGACTACGTTAAATTATAAATGTTCTAAATATTTCTTTTATATTCTAATCAAGATTATCAAAACAAAAGTAAAAGCTGGAAAGCTAAGTTAATACAAGACTAACCAAATCGACTAGAAGTCACGTGTCACTAGTGAGATGCACATTTTGGTTGAAAGTAAACGTAACTTTTTATTTTCTATTCAAAATTGATGACCCGAGCGTCATTGTAGAACATAATAATCACTGCAGCTAACGACTCGCTCCCGGGCTTTCCCAAACACGTACAATATCGATCACTGAACTATCGAAAATGAAACCACTATATCTTCAACTAGCTCAACTGAAATTCAGCTCAAGCACATAGGCCAAGCGATCATAGTATTTATGACGAAAAAAACTCGAGTGAAAGTATATGAATGAAATGGCTTTTTTGGCTTAATCAGCGGATACGGAGCTTTCCGTTTTCACCAATTTCGTTCTTAATTGCTTCACGTTCATAACGTGCATCACGAATGGGACGCTTCAATTGATAACTTCACTTTTAATAAAATATGATTAGACGGTTCGTTACATACTTTAATCGGGGAAATAATTGAATTCGACAAGCACGAAGGTACATAGTGTACGAAAAAAACCCTACTAATGTTATAAAAGCGAAGGTTTGGATAGATGTTTACTACTTTTTAGCACATCAAGTTCATGATGGTGAACGGATGTCAATGAAACTTTACAGTTAACATATATTGTATGCCGAATTTCGCACGGGAACTGGATGGCTTGATTCTTGTGGGTGTACATAATTTTCTTATAAAATGGCATAAGCAGATTCTTAGGCAATGGCAATTAATGTTGTGAAACAATGGACTTTACAAGTGTTTATATTAATGACTGAAATCATGCGGATGAAATCTAGATCCACAAGTCAAGCTTGTTCTGCTAACAACAAGCTATAGCCAAAAACTGCTCGAGCGAAACATTGTCGGCGTTTCTTTTTTAGGCACTACCACCCTTTTTTAGAAATCAGGAAGTGTTTCAAAAAAAAAATATAAGCCCTAATGCAGATCGGTGCACAATTTTTTTTACAATTACATAATAGGCTATATGACCTGTTTTTTTTAGTACTCATCACAAATTACAAGCATCTTTCTTTGCCAAAAAGTTTACATATCTCGTTTGTTCATTAAACGGGCGATATTTTTCTTTTTCACGACCTAGACTAGGTCGTTGCCCAGAGCCTCTCGTATTTTCCGTTATGTTTTAATTGCAAAGTTGACACGTTCGTTTCAATACACAATTCGCACCTGCCTTTGTTATTCATTCACAAGTTGTGCGTTTGTTGGTTTTTTTTTTTCTTAAACAGGTTCATAGTCTTTAAAATTTATTTTGTACAATTTATTTTACTTGGTGTTATTTCGTACCAACTACATTCATGTGTCACTTAGACCTGGTTATAAAAGGTCACTTTTGTGTGAAGTATTTCGATAATAATGTGTCAGATAGTATTAATTTATGGTCACAGAAATTAAACATTTTTTTCTTCTGTATATTTACACAGGATTCTTAGTTCTCGTATACAGAACCTTACTGAATCTTCTCCACTGACCGGACTGTTGTATATATTTATTTTTCATAATGACGGTTATCCGGAGTATACAAAAACTGAAATATAAAAGATGATGGAGTTTGTATTGAGATATCGATTTTTTTCGTCTGGCTATCATTGACATCTACTGAAACGGAATCAGTATGGTCTACAGACACAGTAGACTTCGGCTTTAAAGGGTATTTCAAATTCGCTACCAATATTTATTGCATGATCACTGAAATTCCTATTATTTTATTAATTGCATTAAAAAGGAATGTATTAAAAACGAATTATGTTATATTTGGAACAGTTCAGTCATATTTGAGATTAAAAGGCGTGAAGTGTATTTGATTATTATTATTTATACTATCAGTCATCCTTCAGGATATTCCTTGCTTCCAGGTTCCTTATCTCCGGATAAGGGTACAGTATAATAAATCCAGTCCTCACAGGAAGCTCTAATACACATTCCTTTTTCAAAATACCATTTTATTCTGATCTAAATATTCTTACTGAATCATCTAACTGGAAATGGAAACGTATATGCACTTTGATTAGTCTATGGCAAGTCTGATTCAATTATCGAATGCTTTTCTATGTATATCCTATGGCTTTTCAATTAAGGATTGTTGGTTTATTGATGTAATAGTTTAGATTCGCCCATGGGGCGGCGCGTTATAGCTGCCCGACACGCATGACTGCCTTATCTAGATTCCTAGACAGTCTATGGTGAATAATTCTACGCCCCTCACTAGATACTGTCGCTTCTACGAATCGCAACGAAACCGGTCCAATATGACCTCCTTACACCTAATGTATGTGAGAGGGAATAGCTCCCAAATCCTCGGGAAATCACCTGTCATGACTGTACCTGGTCAAGCAACAGTAAACTTTACGAGGGATCCGATTGGGGATATCATCATAAGTTGATCGTAGTCAAATATGTGGATGGAATATTCTGATGCCAGATACTCTACATGTTAGAACTATATTTTTATTGTATAGATACATATACGCTGCACCGGGCACATTTGTTTTTATGCTTATGCCTTAGCATATTCGTGTAGAGTATGTATGTAATGAGGTAACAACGTGCTCATGTTTCCATGTCGCCACGCCACAATTGCGGCGGGCGAGGCTAAACGAGCGAGTAATCTTTGAAATAGCTTCGGTTTCAGCCGATCTAGATCATATGAAAATGGCATGTTCTTGCGTGAGTCACATGCTCTGTCGCTAAGTGGCTTTGACCCTCCATATATTGCGTTCGGGTTTCAGACAAAGCGCAGCACTGACCGGGTTAGCCTTGAATGGCAAATGCGTGCAGTTTTACTCGAGAAAAATGCCCCATTGACGCGGACGGCGGCGACGCGACGTGCGTGTGTGCGCACGGCTAACGGTCACTGTGGGCCGAATAAGTGATTTACATGTACATAACGTGTATGGCGAGTAGAACAAAGCTACACACATCCAAAGAAACTTGAGCCTACGTGCGCCGTGATTCACATGTGATTCGCGCGAACAAATCTTGTGTGACTGTATCTGATATGCATGCAGTGAGAACTACCTCGTTTATTGGCCCACTTTCTTCTCGTCCTTGAACTACTGCGACCCGGTGTGTGAGTTTGTTCCGTCGATCGGCAGCTTTTTATTTCACTTTCGATAAAAAAACTATTGTAATAGCTGAGATTAACTTTGTAGACAAGGTTCTTGTAGCCAATTACAAGGGGACGGCATCCGATCGGGTCGAGGCGGTCAGAACAATAACGCTGTATCGAGATAGAGTGTGGTGCTCGTCGTCCCGCCGAACACCTCAATCCACTCTTTGTTTACGTTGGCATCGCGGCCGATTGCTGATCGCAGCCCGGCCGCAATAAACCTCGGAGCGAGCTCACGACTCCCAATGTCTACAGTTTATCGACCGCCGAATGCTGCCCGATCTTAAATGTATTTTAATAACTTCCACCCGCCGGTCACCGTAATGGGCTCGCCATGCAAATGCCAGCCCGTGGCCGGCACCGTTACCCGATACCGACTGAAACGCCCCACGCGAAATAAAGAAAATGCAATAATCGCGAAACGGGAAGTCCGATCTGGCCGCTGTCGTCGTCGGCCGCGCCAACGACGGATATTGCCCGCTGCGCCTAATGTCTAATCACCAACGATATGCAAATACACTAGCGCTTTATCAACTGTAATTGTCGTACAAGGGAAATCTCTCGAGAAATGCTAGTGAAACAAGTTTTAGATAGCTCGTACACGTATTATTTTATCACGGCTGGAGAATCAGTTAGGTTAATAGTTGAAGTTCCCTTTCGAGATGCGCTTTCCCCGTCGGGGCTGACACCTGCACTCTTCCTTTCGTCGTGGTGCGGAGACTGCAAGTCATCGCGAGTGCATCGCTTGTGATATCAGACGCGACGCGCGATGCGTGCGACGCCGCTGAAACATGAGCCTGTCGCGCCTTCACGCCGCATACAAACCTGTCGGACTTTGCCAGTACACAATGAGCCACAATTATTATTTACAATACATTGTATTGGTCGTAATGATTGCTGATCTGGCACTATTCGATTCAAAGGCTATAATACCAAGCGAATCATAAGTATCGACACGATAAATTCCTGTATACTTCTTCAAATTATTCTACAAGTGTGTTCCATATCGCAATGCGTGCAATATTACGTAGTTGTGATATTACGTCGCTTAATATGATTTAACTTATTCCAACTGTCGCGCCATTTTGTTTTGTAAACGAAGCTCAATTTCCGACGACGTCCCATCTTCACGACGAAGACTCGAACAATTTTCTCACGTCCGACTCCAAGTCGAGTTAGTCAAAGACGACAACCTCTACAAAAAGTAAGTTAGAAATCTAATAGAGTTTGCGGCGAACCGGTTATTTGTGTTATTTTTTAGATTTTGCGGACGGTCTGAGGAGAAATGCGATGTAATACCCGCGAACGGAGCACCCCGGCATTACTATAATAACAAGGAAACGCCCTTCTGTCATTACTTCATACACTTTCCTAGTCTAAGAGACGGGACGCATTTTTATTATTTTTTCATGAGCGCGTACCTATTTCTTTACAATTGCATTTTGCATTTGGACGTTGGGGTAATTCAATCTTCTCGACGGCTAACGAGGTTTTGATGCTTCATAATAGTTGTTTTGTCCCTCATTTCCGTGGTGGATATAATAATGTTGAGGTCACCGGATTAGGATAATGCGTAGTGCGCGCCTGCGCTTAGGTTAAATCGGTTGTGTTGTATGGACCCATGATGGGCATTGCCGGCAAGTGGCGGCCATTAATATAGCCACGCATGGTGGTTAGCTCGTCCGGGCGGTTGATGAAGTCCGCCGTGCGCCGCGGCCGGCAGTGACGCTGGAACGAGTTCCATGTGCATCCGACACCTCCTAGTTTAATACGGAGCAATCTACGATTATTCCCTCCCTATAGCCGAGGGGCTTCCCACAAGTGCCCCTTTTCCCCATTAATTAGCTATAATTTTTCCCCTTCCGCGATCGATCTCGAAGAATCTTGTGCCGTTATTCGCGAGGTGTTATTCTACAAAACGCACGTGAAAGAATCCCAAGTCCGAATATGGTGGAGTGCGGAACAGGTCGCGTCTCGGCCGTCGCTCGATTGTCGTCAGTATTTACTGGAAGTACACGTCGCATGTCAATCATCGATGTACGGACAAGGCCCGCGGCTGAATGACTAATGTATGTAAAGTGATCGCAGTGACCCTAGCGGTCACAACATGTTAACATTTAACGGACATCAGCAATATCAGGTTCATAATTACTTTGTATTAATAAATATGAACTATGATTAAATTACATCAGAAATATCTTTTTTCCGAAAAAAATATCAGAATATTATTGCAATCGTTGCGTAATGAGAGTTTATTCTATAAATGTAGTCGGATGTTTTTATTACTATTACGTCGCATCAGAGTCGGTGTATGCGAAAGGACACGACTGAACTGATAACATCTGCCATCTACTTGTCGGCCATTATGTCCGTACACGCCATACACTACAGGTTCCTTAGCCTCTCACGAAAACAATAAAATATTTTGATAGATCGACATATCATAATATTCCGGTGGCAATAATTTGCATCGGACGTTATTTGGTATGTGCCCGGGGGACGATATCGAGCGATCATAAGTTCTTCCTTCCCACATAATTGGCGAGTAGGCGCGCGGGGGCACGTTATCCCGATCGCCGCCCACCGACGACGCCGGCGACGCCGCGCCCGATGCGCGATACGCGACACCCGACCCCTGCGCCGCCCAAACAACAGATAACACACCTACCACATACCACCAAATTCCTAACAAACGCCCGACTAACTAGCTACGATTGGCCGATCGGATAAAGCATCAACGAGCATCGTGTGAAGCACGACCTACGACAATACGGCGGCCAACTCATTAGCGATAACGAGACGCATCCTCGCAAGATTCGCGATGTACTCTATCCAGATGACACCTGGAGGGAAACAGATCAGATTACACACGAATCTCTCGACGAACAGTAGCCCTCTCGGCAAGAGTTCCACCTCACGAGCGTGTCTCGCGAGCGAATGACTCTACCCTTACATTAATTATGCATTGTCGATCGGGATCTGCGATCGAGATGCGCCTACTTCCTGTCCAGCCTCAAAGCTAACACTGAGAACGTTAATAACATATTGCGAAATTAATCGGAAGCATCGACGATAGGCGCGCGGGCGCACGTTTTGTGCCGCCAGGATAAACCCGAGATAATCGGCGGTCCGTTACGTTGATTTAGGTCGTCGGTTCCGCCCATCGTGGGATTCGAATAACTCCTCCAGGAAACGCTCCCCGACCCATACCGGACTATCCATGCTAATTGAATAGGATTCAATGCTTCTCTCTGAACGATTATCCACCTCGTCGCTGTACGGTCACGAGATATTGGCCTGGCCCGGAGGAGCTTCTGGTTTTTAATTAGACTACTACAACGAACAACGCGATAGAAGTTATTCAATATTTTATCTGAACAGCACGCTGAGTTCTTGCCATAAACCAATTATGGGTGCTCGTTTCGTATTTGTTCAATTTGCCGGAGCACAATCTTTCATTTTATTTCTAGGAGTTTATTGATGATTCTTCGTCCCAGGGTAGTGTTGTCATTGCAGAGCCCCGAGCCGCGGCGGCCGGTCGTCGCGGGACAAATTGCCCAAGAATTGTAATTCACTTTCTAGCCGGTGTTACAAAACTATGTCTAGAGGCAATCCAGGTCTATTTATAGTCGTCTCACGTTCCTTTTTTCATACATTGTAGTGCTGTTTATTATCTGAAGTCGGATAGTTAATACAAGTGAAAGCATTAGCGCTGGTTAGTAGTAGCAAACGAAGCCGGTATCGGTGGTTCCTATCTGCGCCGGCGCAAATAAATCAAGGTCTGGTACGTGTGCGTTTATCGCGGACAATATGGTTGACGTTAATTGACGAAATGCGAGCGAAGTGGTAGCAAAGAGCCAGCTCTAGATTTATGCGCGCGCATCGCTCCACAATTTGCATTGGATCTATGTAAAGCGCCCACTCGGCCGCTCGTTACCGCCGCGGCGGCGGCCGCAGCCTCCGTCACGACCATGTTCACCCTTATCTCTTCCTCTATAAGCCCACATTCCGCGGCCATTCAAGTCAATTCGTCATATTATTCATCGGTGAACACAAATTTATACGATGTCGCAACATAATCGGCTGTCGCATGCGATTACCGCATCGACGTTTTTCCGCGGAATACTAAATTATCATCGATTCGTTTTGTATTGTCGAGTTATAGGTTAGACGTGTATATGTGTGAGTATGGGTGGTTGTCGTGTCGCGTTATTTATGACGGCGATCCTTTAATCCGTGCATTCCTGAAATGCGAGATGTGGTATGTTTATTTCCGTCATTTCCTCTCGGGTATAAATATTTGTGGACGTGTTGTGGTTTATAGGTTTGATAAACGCCATGACGTTTGGTGGCGACTACATGGTCTGGGGCGAGCCGTCCACCGCGGTAGCGATATATGAATTCCGATATCCCCGACTAAAGCTCGACATTTGTGAACAGGTGCGGCGGCAGTTTCCTGGTGGGTACGACCATAAATGTTGTTCACGTAGCGGTGATGCTCATAATGTTATTGTACAGGAAATATGCGTGTCGCGGTGCTTATTCGGGTCACACAAGTATTCTGCTGGATGTTCGAGCCGCAGCTAATCAACATGCAACCACTGATGACGCCTCGCGAACGTCTGCCTCTAATTTGCTGGTCGTGCGTTTCTGTGCCCTGACCGCAGTCGGATGCCGGAGCCTAAGTAGCTTGACTTTTTGTGCAGAGCCATTGCTCGGGTTCAACGAACACATTATCATTTTTACAGTCGCATTGTCGTGTACGAAATCGTAAAAAAAAACTATTTGATGTCTAACCGTAATGCGCAATTACTAACATGATGTTTCTATACCTACGTGATTTTTACTTCATACGTATGTAATTGCTGTGAAAAAGAAAATCATCTCAGGTATTTTCCTACACAGTATTATTATATGTATAGTTTTAACGACAGTGCGCTTGTTACAACTGTTACGTACAACTATTAGTGACTAATTATTAAGATTTCCTTTCCACTGCATTTTGTTCTCATATCATCAATTCGCATACAACCAAAGGCAGTAATAGTTATCGCACGAGTACCCTCACTTCCCTCACATTATGTATGTGAGAAACAACACTAATAAGGTTACTCTAGAGCCGCTAACTCGACGCATATAACAACCAATGCACTGCGACCCCTTCTACGAATAAAACTGTATGTACGATTCGCACAAGTGTTATTTTCAAGCCGTAACATGCTCGGCATAATGATTTAATGTAAATACAGTCACCACTAGCGATTGCATTTGAAATTATATCATTTCATTATCAACGGACGAAAACGATGCCGATGTTCACACCTGTACGATTGTTGTAATGACTTGTTTGTTATAATAGCCGCCCACGCGACACGCCGCTGTGCATACGCTACGATCAATCGACGTGGCGACTCCACCCGTCTACCACCATCCGATATCATATGCAAGTGTTCTCGTTCATTTCAACAGCCGGCTTCCTTCAGCATTCCCGTGTAATTGCCGGTAACAACTGGTTCGCCGGAGGTTTAGCATCTCAATCGCGACCGTAGACGACAGAAACAATGTGATTCCGGAATGGGAGCTGACGCGCGAACTCGCTACGTGCACGCGCATCCTATAATCAGCGGCGGCGGCGGATGCGTAAGCGGCTAATTGGTGCGTTTACGGTTCTTGTTTTTCGCGATCCGTCGCGATCAATTGTTACCAGAACGCCTTGTGGAAGAACGTTGCATAATGTGTTCGTGGGAGCGTGGTGCGTCGCCCGTTACGTCGCACGCCACACACACAAGACAAGCGCACCTGTACAATAATTCACCACCTCAAATCTTGCTCTATTTGGCTTCCGTCGCAAAGTGGCCCAGCTTTCGCTGGCCGCCCATGCAGACGTGTCTTTGTACTGTACCGTTCCATTGGTGATTTTATTAGACAACTCGCGTGTACAGCTTGTAATCAATTTCAGTATATCGTAGCAAGAGTACGTCGCCCCACTTGCAACGCATTACAGCGCATTATACCCCACTTGATTTAAGCTCACACGGTATACCATTGGGTTTTACGGTTAATCTTGAGCCTTGACGTGGTTAATTTCTATCCGAGCGACGTCATTGAGTTATTGTCTATAATCTATGATAGACTCTTGTGAGTTTCAACGTAAACTCGATTAGTACGTAAGGTACTGATTAGCCCTGTACTGTCAGGCCAGAGCAATTATGAGGGAATTATGCTTAACTGTTCAGAGGTCCTTTGGAGTAAATCTTTTGCTACTCGCAGGGAAGGTAGTAGTTACAACGGCATCTGAATTTATGTACAAAGATTTCCTCGGTTCACAAACTTTAAAAAGGGCAACGAGATAGCAACCGCTAATAATAAAAAGTACCGCGTAGATATACGATGCAAACAGATTAATTCAAATTCATAACAATGTTTTATCGTATTAATCGTGATAACTGGACGTATGATCTTTAGTTTTTGTTCGATTAGATTATTCTCGTAAAGGGGGCGTTCCGGTGTGAGGTCCGGTGAAAACAGGCCACGCGCTGCCGACATTGAGATGTGAATGACCGGTCCCTCTTGCCAACATTTCATATAAAAAACCAAATAAAGAGTCTCGACAACTATTGCCTCGGTACGGAAATTTCGGCGATTGTAATATCAGTTGGGGACAGCGACGTTGGTGATTCAGCCACAACCTAAAATCCCCGCCTACCACGAAAATCATCTGCGACCAAATCTGTAATGTTATATCCGTCGCAACATTTACATACAAGTTTCACCAAAAACGGCACTTTGTTTTTTTATAGCTTGTAAAATGTGTGATGTCTCCTGGCCGCAATATTAAAACTATGTTGGTCACACGACGACGAGCTGTAGATCTTTTTTCGGTAATTTACAAATGTCACCCTGACAGATTAGAATATTGAAGAGGTGAAAAAAAAACCACTTAGTTTTAGCACGATAAATACTTTCCAATTGAAATTGACGATAAAGTAGGTCGATCGCATGTCTGAGAAAAATAATTGCCGACTATTCTATTTTAACCTATTAACATGTAACGGACTGTAAATTGAGCGAATACATTTAAGAAGTAAAGTGGGTATTCAATTTGTTTTATTTTACCTTTGTTGTCTGCGATCGGCGCAGCTTCCTTACAGCTTCCTAACTCGTAATCGCTAAGCAACACAGGTATTAGGTTTGCTTTAAAAATACGTAAACACTTTACTTCCGGAAAAAAAACCGTGTAAAGCTTCCACTCGACGACGTAAAACTACAGTGTGCATTGTTTATTGTACGCGGAAAAGCAAATTGCGCTGTTTCGTAAAATAATCTAGACGGGAATCTAATTTTCTCAAGAATCAAGGTGATGAAAAACCCAGTAAGTGACTTGGTAATTAAAATCCGCTCATGGAGAGCACGCTCGACATTCTTTCAACGCCCCCTTTGAGCTATTCCGGGTTACGGCGAACTGCGCCGCTCTAGTTTATGTTTATTCGCTTCGCGCTTTTCTTTTTTTTTTCAGCGCCCTTTAGCGTCAATAAAAATACTGACCACTTATAAAAATAGACATGATCGAACTATTTATATGTGTCTGTCGGCAGGTATAAAATGAAACACGCTGTCCGCTAGTTCGTCCAGTGCAGAAAGTACCTGATACGAAGTACATGAGGGCCAGTGCAGCCAGTATCGACTATTTTTAAAATAACTCGTTCTGTGCGGCCAGGCCTCCGGTCTCTAAAACCACGCTGGCTGAATCTAAACCTATCTTATCATTGATTAAGTAATACCACATTCCATTGAACGTTTCGTTTCATCATTGATTCAACTACGGGACTAATTAATCTGTACATCTAAATCGGCCGATACTATCTGACTGAAGAATAATGGTATTACAGTTGGGTGCCTGTTAATGTAGCGATCAAGCGCAATCTACGATGAAAACAAAATTAATAGAGAGATACAGCACTATCTAAAGGTTATCTTGAACTTGACAACGTAAAACATGTTATGCCAGATTTTTACAATATTTTACTTGATACCAAATAACATAGTAGATAAGTCCACTAAACCCAAGTGCATAAGCTAAATTAATAATAAAATGTTATTAATTAAAGTTAAAGACAGTTGCTGTGGTAATTCAATTTGAAAAAAAATTACCTCTATTTGAAATAAAAATGTAGGTAAATAATAACCACTAGCGAGTTCGGCCAAACTTCCCCTGTAAGATGTCAATGAACAATTTGTAGTGATGCAGCTACTGGCGGTGGCGAGGCGGTGGCGTGTCTCCGGCGCGGCGCTCGCGCACGAACCCGGCCGCTTCTCACGTGATCCTCACAATTATGATCTCAGACCATGGAGGCAATCGGGTCACACGGAACACCATTGCCACCGCGAAAGCTGGCCTAATCTTCCACCAAGAACACGCCTGATTTACTGCCGACAACCTCTGTTTTACTCGGCGCGTTAATAAATTTGAAAATGTTCGTTTCTTACTGAAATACCATTGACAGGAATGTTCGTGTTTCGAACGACCAATTTCTTACTTTTTAATTACACGCGTAGTGACTTTAAAACGCAAGCACTGAAGCTTTAAGCTCTAAATAATAAATAAGACCAAAGTATTGTTACTACTATCTAAGTTCTACTTCAAGAAATACACGTTCATAATCACTATGGTTCGCTAATTTGAACCTTATTTCATAGAATAAAAACTATGCGCTAACTAACAAATACACAAATAGAAGAGTAATATTTAACGAGCTGTAAATTCAAAATTAATTACGTTAGAATTGTTTTCATGTTGTGCAAACACATTTTATATTTGCCGCAGTAGTAATAAATTTGACTTTTAATTATAACTACATAATATAACACTCCATAATAATATAGAATGTGTACACGCATCGTTGGCTGAATGTAATTTTGTGTTTACAAAATTAAATAATAAGTAGAGTAAAAAGTAACTCAATGTAAATCGTGAACTGTCAGTTGATTGATATTTGAACTGTACTTCGTTCAATCCTACGGGTATATTTAGTGTCATAATAAATCAAAACAACATGGAAATCTTAAGTAGATAGATATGATTGTATACAATGCTACACAAGGTCATGGCATATCGCCGTAACGTCATCGGTTACATAGCATAATCAAAATAAATAGCGAGAAGTAGTCGATACAATATCGGCCACTCGGTATCAGAACATTCCTACCGGAACAGTTACAGATTTTATTGTCTGTTTAGGGTCAACAACATCAATAGTTCTTTATTATTCTATCACGGGGCGTCAATCATCAGGCATTTCTATTATTGCGATTGTAACTGACGATGTTTTCCGCGCGTTACGTGATTGACTCACAGTATTTCACATGTTAAGTTGAACACACATTTCTAATACAATGTACAGCTGGCAAGGTCATGTAAAAGCGGCATATCAATCGGCCCTTATTCCTACTACCATTAAGCCGAGATTTAGATTAAATCAACATAATTATGGTTACACACAGAGATCGTTGTCCCTCACGCCGGTGATTCAGTTCACTTGTTTTTATTTGGACAAGGTTAACCGTTACGCTTATTATTTGTATGTATATAATGTAAGATTATGAAACTTTATCAATACGGCTGATAATATATACAATAATAATGAGAATAGCTATTCTATTTTTCACCATAAGAAATTTAGATTTACTTAGATTGATCCAATTAATCCAAGCCTAAAAATTTCAGTCATTGTCTATTAGCAGACAATATTTCTGACGATACAAATAGGTAGGTACTCGCATTAACCACAATTTGTTCCGTCCAAGTGAACTAGAAATCTCGCCATTTCGCACCGAAAACTACGAAATAAAAAAAAAACTCACGTCAATCTTAGAAATTACTTCGTGCGTAAAAACCCAGTTCGACAGAAATGTAACTTGTACCTGCTCAGAGTGAAAATCGTTTAATGCTGTTCAGATTTAGATTCACGTACCCAAATGTAGTTGGTTAGTGTTTGGTCTCAAGTATACAAGGTATGCAGTAACCTGCACGAGTAAAAGACAGTCGTAAAGGCGTCTGGAATGGTCCAACCTTCGGCCCCACCGTGACCCCGCTACTAGTTGTATGCTGTTGGCCCACATTACTAGGCAGTATTCGCTTGAGCTGTTGATGCGTGAAAGTGCTTTTGGATGCAGCTTTAATGCAACAGCGGCCCAGTACATATAAACAAGACCGCGCAGTACTGAAATGTCTGGCACACATACCGCGCTTTATTAACAGCGAATGTTGGCATCTGAAGTACACCTACCACCTAATAATGGTATTTCTAACTTAGCTGTCACTCGATAGGTATATTTTACGAGCCTGATGTTGTCAGCCTGACTGCCTCTATTACGTAGGGTCATGAGTTTTTAGGTGATGAGCTTTTAAGTCATGATGTGTCTGGGTGTTTTATTTATATATTTAAAAAAGTAAGTATGTCGTTGTCTGATTTCCTTGAAACTAGTGCCACTTAACATGGGATGAAGGCAATGTGTGTATTGTTGTAAAATCTTTATTTATTATTTATAGATATGTATGTTTCAATGTAAAAATTAATCCCTTTTTCATATAGTCCCGGCATCATTCGTAAAGGGTAGGATCGATTTTGCTTACTCCGTATGTTGTAAAACAATTCTGTTATTATTTACTACGTTTCCAATTTTTACTTGATGTTACGAACCCATGGTATTTGTGCTTACACTGGCCGTCCGTGCTAAGAACATTAAAAAGACCATCCCAATAATAAAAAAAAACAATGTAACATAATATTTAACACAGCGTAGGTACTGGGGGAACTAAATAAGGCTCTAAACCTACTTTCACTCGATCGTAATTATTTAGTTTTTACAGCTACGTACGGTTTTGTCGTAAAATTTATGACCTTAACTTGTTAGTCATTACACTTCGTAAAACAATTATTATTCTCATTACAATTTATTATAATGTTCCGTTTAGATTTATCTGGTTCATTCCATTCATATGTTACATTTTATGGCGGTTTTTTTTCTACGGTATATAACAAGGATGGCATAAAAAAAACATGACCATAAAATATATGACCGTCTCAAAACTTGACGAGATGGCTATATAAAATAAAGCCTGGTTATTTCTTTTTTAAATCTAGATCTATCTCTGTTTTTTTTTCTTTACCACTATAGTTAAGCATTAACTACATAAATATTAAAAGAAGATATACATCCAATATACATACCAACATTCTAAGTACCCACTTCAAGCAATCCAATACGTGATATTATCAAAGAAAACAAAGCAAAGTGTGTACTTAGTGAATAAGTTGTATAAAATTTCAGCAACGGACTCGAAGCCGCAAGTATAACAGATTTTCGACGGCCGCCACTGCCGCCGCCGCCGGTCGATGACCTCTGCCTGCCCCGAGATATATTCGCAAAAACATCGCCTTTTTATCGCCATTATTACCATTTAATAGTCGGCCATTTATTTTATTATGTTTAATTACTAGTGTTTAAGTAACAATATCATTGCCCATTGTGTGTAATTTGCGAAATTGATCGTACAATTTTGTATATAGTAGCTCTGATTGTTAATAACGAGTTAGATTTTTTATTCGCTATTATTTTTTCAACAAGAGCGCTCCTTCTACTGTCTGCATAGATGCTTTAGTAGAAATTTCACGCACCCTACTTCTTGTACCGTTTACTGTCGTAAAGCCCTATAGAATATATAAAATAAACTTTAGACACCGGTGTCTACCGAATTACATCAAAAGTGGTTTATTCGTTCGAACTGAAAAGGTGAACATAGTGGTAAATACACTTAATTACTTGTAATACCTACGGATTGTGTTTTTGTCTAACGTAATCTCTTATCTTATAAGGAGTGGCACCCAGACCTGATGTTCAATTAAAGAAACAGGATTAGTACTTATTTCTAAGTTACCAGTGTATATATATATATCCATATTTTTTTCTAATAGCAATAACAGTATCGATCTAATTATTTCTACTTCCTTCTTAGAGGGATTGAGCTTTCATGTTTTTATTTGCAGCTGTGTTATTCAATCCTGTCTGGGTAATATATAGTTGTGTAAGAAAATACTTGTGTAAGTGCAGTGGGGACGGTTGGCAGGTTTCTTGGTGTTTAAAGAAACTTCAAGTTGTCTCAATATACTCTCGGAGATTCCGTGATGAAGCGCAATTATACAATGTTAAATTTTCCCTATGATTGGTTTTCCTTGACTCTTTATCACGCATGCAAGTTTTTAAAGTTGTCATTAGTGGATTTTTATTTATTCTCCTACGTCTACAGATTAAACACAACTCACTTTTATTGTAAATGAGTTTTAATATTTATTTTATTTTTTTATGTCTAATGCCCTAAATAATAGAGTTAATTGCTAAAAGAAGTTACTGACTCACTGACCATCGCCGAGCCGAAATCGCTGAAGCAAGAGACTGATATTTGAAACTAGGTATTTTAAGAACTGCCAAGATTGGCTTTGGCAAAACATTGATGTAAAACGCGATGTTACATTTACACGTAAAAAAAACTGAATATTCACGGATGAAATCCCACGGACGTCGACTAGTATTAATTTATAAAAATGACTTTATTTTATACAGTGTAAGTAATGGTTATTTTAAATTATCATTTTAAATTGTGTGCGTATGACATTTTATGAAATAAATTAAATTCTTCTCAGAATCAACCAATCAGAAGGACTTGTTTTGCGTTCGCCCGTTGAAGTCTTTTAAACGTGTTCGCTTACAGCGTGAACAGAATCGCTGACAGTTTTCATTAGAAGTATTATTCTGTACATATATTAATTTAAAGGTTTTTATTATCCTGAAGTATCTTTTACCAGCAATTAATTTGAGTGTCTCAAATAGAATATTTGTCGTAATATTTTTATTTTACTGGCGCTCTTCTTGATTGTAATCATCGCGTGTTCTGTAGGTACTAACAATAAAAAAGAGGTCCTGTATTTTTTTATGGCCGCATTCTCTAATGATAAAATCAAAGTGGTAGGTATGTTGGTTAGAAGTTTTCAGAGGCAGTGGCCACGGTCATCGCACACATAATCGAGCACCCGACAAATGGAACGCTAAATATAGCTGAAGTTATTCGCATGCTCATCGAACCGAAAGCTTTTGATTGAAGAAACGTCGCAAAAACGTACCGCCTGCGCCCGCGCCGCTACCGGGTTCCCTCCACCTATCACGTTCATCTTTAATTTCGTATGGGATTCGTGCAATTTTCTTTTAGCCGTTTTCATCTTTGTAAAAGAAATGCGGGAACGTTGAAATTTGCGACGCTCATGAAAAATTTGATGTGCCGTATTACTTTTACTTTTTTACTTACTAAAGTAAAGTAGTAAGTAAACCTTTTTATCTTAGCTGAGATTTGTGTATTTTTAAATTTCTTATGATCAAGTGCACAGGGTTGAAATTATTAAATATGCTAAATGCAATTCATAAGGAATTGTGCAAAAACATACGTGCATAAATTAATTAAGCTAGACAGTCTGCTGCGTTGCATGTCTGCGGAATCAGCACAAATCACCGCGCTATACAATTAACGTGATATTACTATTACAAAAAGGCCACATTAAGATCCAATGTCCCGATACGTGTAAACGTAATAGCCGCGTTGTTTTGCTAACGGTACGACTACGGGCGCACTATTTTCCTAACGCTCCTGCGCATTGTCTCAGCCAATACTCATTGAACTCATGGGAACTTCCCGAGGATTATGCACGTAGCGTGTTAAGTAATAGCTACTCCTTAATTATTGACTTGCAGAATGGAAGAAGGCTGTGTGATGCACTCATTACCTACGGAGTTGTACTTTATAAAAAAAGGGTGATGCGAAATGCTAGAGGTCAATGCGACGACGTCGGTAACTGTGAATCTGTTTGTTTTCATTTTTCTTCCTTTTTTTTATTTCGTCGTCGAGCGTCGCGACTTTGTCTGCTGTCGGTGTCCAATGATGCAGTTTTTTGTCGCTCCGGCTGCCAACTTTGTAAGATAGGTAATTGACCATTAACCCTTTTCCGTTTTTTTAATACACATTGTCGTACAGTGTGATATTTTTAAGATTACTTAATTTGTCAGGATTGTGTAAAGTATATTTTTGCATATGGTCAGGAAAATTAGACCGACTGGAAAAATGAATTATTTTATATTTTTTAAATTATTAAGGCTTCACTTGTCCGTTTAAAATTACTTTGAAGGAACACGTCTTCCTCGGTTAGTGCGGTCGCATTCCCTATACACTGAATTATTTTTAAAACCTGTTCATAGGACGTGTATTCCTGTTTTGAGAGCAAATTGTTTTTCTAGAAATCACTATTTGTACTACTTGGAAGAGAGAGAAAAAATATTTTCGCTACTTTCCTTCTAAAAAAAAAGTTCTCCCTATTTAAAATAAAAGCAGTCCCAAAAACTTACCGGAAATTAGGGAAGCTTCAAGATTGCCAAAAACACTGGACCGTATCGCCCCCACGACGATATACAGTTCAAACTTTATTCAAATTTTGGTTCATGAACTCCACTGTATGAACAGATAACACGGTTGGTCACAGTCCAGAGTTAGACGCACGCGCAGACGCGAGCTTCCGCGGCCACTCACAGCGAGACACTGAACTTGGCGGAGCTCGCCCCAACGGTTATAACATAACACTTCTGACGTAACCTTAACCTTGCAAGAAGAAGAGGAGCGAACCCGCGAAGGACGGAGAGAGATGCCGCTAGCCGGAGAGAAAGGGAGGCGAAGTTTCGCGCGCTCGAGCGAACCTCGGAGTGTACACGGGCCTTTACTGCCGGTGACGGGAACCTGTCGCACGTATCGACGACCCGCAGAAAAAATCCTTAGGAAGGAAGTACAGCTCGCCGGTGCATGTCTCGTTCTATGCGCACGCATGCCCCTTGCAAATATAGACCTACATAAGCACAACCCTCTTCCCTGTCGAGTTATCTACTTCTATTACGACTGACTGACTATTACATAAAGTAAACGTAACCCTTGTGCGATCAATCATCATGGTTGTGATAAATTAAATATGGAAGTTCACGAAGAGAGTTGGTACTTCACCTGCAGTGAAGCAGATTTGAATACCTCAATAACAATAATGTTATCAGCGTATTGTATTGAATGGCCCTCGATACATCTTCATTGTAATCGATCATTTTCATCTCGTCGTATGCTTTCACTCTCACAAAGTTCCAAGGGACCACAACCCAATCGTGTTTAAACAACAATAAGGTTGTTGTGTTTTCATGGGTGACCTTTGCTTTCTAGGGGCTCGGACAGGCAGTCAGACTGATAACATATTTTATGAGTTTCTAAACAATTTCGTAAAGTATCACCACTGTGTTTCTATTCCACGCTGTCAATACGCTTTTTTACAATCAGTCTAATCACCCTTCAAAGGAAAATGAAACAATTGTTTCGAGAAGGAAAGCTGATAGAAGTTATATATTCATGTACATTGCCTCCATTATGTCAATAGTTTGTGACCCTTTGATCCATAAGTCTGTTTATCGTATTTTCACATGAATGAATCGGCCAATAGGTCATTGAACTTTGTATATTTAGTTAGAACTTGTGTCTCCGGAAGTTGATGAATGTCTAGCTTTTAAGCATAAATTCTCTCATATTTACTTCATTTAAACAATATATCATGCGACGTTATTTTTTGGTGTGTAGTAGGACAACGTCGTTTAGTGAAAATATTAGTCTTTACATTGTGAGATTTGGTCGAGGTTCTCATCTTGCAAATTAATATCTTCTATCACATAGTATGTGTATACCGTGGGCGTTTGGATTATAGATAATGCTCAGTTCTTTAAAGAAAACTCCCTAGAATTTCTCCTGGTTTCACTGCTTGCACTTTCACGGGAAGGCTAAGATCTACTCGCTTACTTAATTTTGTTATTCCTTTGCTAATATGACCGCTGATCGAACGCCCAAAGGCGATCCTCGGACGTTTCTTCAACGGCCAGGGTACACCACGTCGTGCCCAGCAGCTCCGGCCATAAGAATAGGACTGAGGTTTTCCCTTGCCTGTCGTAAAAGGCGACTGAAAGGGCGTACGGGCTGTGGCCCTCGCGCGCCCCTAACACGGCCCGTGAGTGGCGAACGGCGGTAGCGTGGTGACCCTGTTACCGCCCTACGACATCGTGAGCTGGGGGTGCGTAGATCGCCCCCATTCCGGTGACGGTCCACGAGGGCCTAGCGCGGCTGTCGCCACCCTTGGACGTAGTGGTTCAGGCTGTTCCGGGGGCCCCGGCAATAAGGCGGGAGCGGTCACGGTGGGGTTTTAGTGGGTGCGAGTCCCACATAACCACGCCGCTGTCCCCGTTAGCCGTGGACTATCCATAACGGATTTCCCCACGATGAAAAAAAAGGGTGCACCACGTCTAGGGGAGGTTGTACGTAAGTTGTGGGGTACATATCGATATCTCAAATTCACTAGGTGCTGGAGGAAAAACGATTCAGATTAACTTTTATTACGAGTGGTATAAAGACTATACAGTTATATTTTCCTTCTATAAAATACATTAATCGTAAATAATTTCGTCACTTTTGTTCAAAAAATACTCATTCGCCTACTATGAAAAACGTCTCGGAGGATGTTTGTTCTTGGAAGATATGAAATAAATCCTGCATAGTGACATTCCAGTTGTCTTGTACAGTTATTAGTGTAGACGTGTGACCAACATAATTTGGTCTCTTTTTATTCTTCTTCTTAGAGAATGGTACCAATTGATGTAATAGGTTTTTGTTAATTATGTAGATACATGGCTGGGATTTTATGGCTTAAAGTCACGGTCTCTTCAAGAGTAATTACTGAGACATGTTACGAGTTGCTGATGGTGATGTGAAAAAAAAAACCAATTGAAAAATTACAAATTATCCTTTTGTTTCTGGGCTTTAGGTTTCCCACATCTGTATCCAGTGTTCTGGTGTAAGGCTTGTTGTACACAATTCAAACAATGGTCAGATCTTTTGCGTAAAAAACTTGTTTGCTTCTATGGACAATCTCCTTTTTTTTTTAATTTTCCGCTCTCGTGGGAATGTCGGGGTAAAATGGAGCCGATATCCAAATCCAGGTTCCACTTATTTTCCTTTGATCTAACGAATCACACGCCTCTACAATCTATAGTATAACACAAAACGGATTTTCTTCTTTAGTAGATATAATTATTCTTGAAGAAGGTGTATATAAGGTTATATGTATAACCCATGCTTACTTAGATATATACTAGGAGAGAAACACTGTTAATAATGTACATTGGCATGATAGTTTCCTGGGTCAACTAGTTGATAATATATATATATTTTTTTAATCACTATGAACAAGCGTTTGACCACCATCCTGCCTGATGTTAAGCAGCAATGTGGTCTACGATGGAGCACACTTGTTCAGTAGGTACCTATTCAACCCAGTGACTTGAAGACCTTCAAACTATACTGCGCAGGAAACACAGACTCCGGCAAGTCGTTCCACATCCTGGCGGTACGCACTATGAAAGTGGACGCAAATCGTAAAATATAAATAGGATGTATCTGTATTGCATCGTACAAAATATTCTTGTTTGTGGTCAGCGTGCCCTATATTATATATTGTAATTACTATGTATTGTAATAAAACCTGTTTAATAATGCAAACATGTCCATATTCTAACACGAACCGAGAACATCCTAATGGCAAGTTAGTATTAACACGCCACATAAAATTCAGCTTCCATACCTATAAACTTTCAATATAATCCGACTGAAAGTCGCCATTGTGACCTCGACCTTAGTCCTTGGGATTCGACCACAACATTGCGATGTTAATGACCGTCGCTTGAACTCGTAAAAGACAATGTAGGCATATTTAGCTGTGATACCCGGTCGACCTGCGACCGCTCTTGCCGCGGACGGGCAAAGGGCGTTGATATTATATGCAAATGGATTCCGTTGGGCACTTATGCAATTATTAATATGGGAGTGGAAACATTATCGTTCGGTTTTATGTCCCGTGAACTGGTGGCCGTCGCCCGTTCGCGTGCTCTTTTCAAAGGATAACTCAATATTTAGTAAACATTATGTCATGTTTGTATGGAGAATATTTGGTCCTTGCCAATAATAAATTAATGTACTGGGACATTTCACACGGGGTCATTTCAACCTGACTCCAAACTAGGATACCCTGTACTATGGGTTCCAGAGACACATATACTTACTTACATTAATATTTTTATTTACATACGTAGATAGATAAAATTCCTTAACTCACACAAGAAATGCCTTAGCTCGCCACTATAGTATTTTGTCGAACAAGGGATAATCGAACCCCTTATGTTGCCAGTTATGTGGTTGTACAGGTAAGTGGTTTATATCACAGAACAGCCATTGATTCCTCTCCCCTTTGTGGTAGCCTCTACTACATACACAGTTCCAACATCTTCCGTTGCCTTCTTGAGGGTCACTTATAGCGTATATGGCTTTATTATACTATAATTACATTATTTGCATATTATATTTCTTATTAGAGACGCCTTGGTCTAAGCTAAAGTTGTCTGACTTGAACCTGAGGAGATCCTGGTTCAATTTCCGCACCTGGGGCGTGTACCGAGGGAATTTATTTATATGTACCCATTTAGATAGGCGCAGAAAAACGTAGTGTGAATAATTTTAAAGAAAAACTAATCGTCTTCAATGAGCACTAGTAGCCGTCCCTACGATTTTCGAAAAGTTCTCTTCGTTTTTTATCTAACTCTGATTTCCTTATCAAGGGACCTCACTTATGAAATATCTTCTTTGCAACAAAAAAATAATAATCAAAATCGGTTCATAAACGACAAAGTTATACGCGAACACGGATACGGTTTACAAACTATAAAAAATATACACGGCCGAATTGAGAAGTACTCTTTTTTTAAGTCGCTTAAAAACTATAGTGTAAACTTATAGGTAGGGCCTTATCATCTATAGTATTTGGGCCCTCCGTGAGATGAGGGTATTTATCAATGATGGCTACCAAGTTAATCAAAGATAACAATCGTGATTACATTGTATTCTTAACTTTAGGTCAGTTTATTTCTGGGGCATAGCGATCAGAATCTGTTTAACAGCTTCAAACGCCAAATATTGATTCTTCAGAATGCTTATTGGTTTGATACTAATAAACACACGTACATCTTAGCTTCAATACAATGACTAAACTACTGCGCATAACTAGGTGAAAACGTTATTCCGACCCCTCCAGTGCTCATAAATAGTAGGCAAAGATTTGTAACTTTTAAAACAAGTTATAATGTCTGCAGTTAGTCGTTAGGGCTATTAGCAACGGCGTTATTATTTATCTCTGCTCATTATTTTCGCACCATCGATCAAAAGTCATTGTCTTTTTCATGCCGGCTTTCCTTCACCCTCACGCGATATTCAATAATTGTGAATGGTCGCACACCTTATTACATTACTTTTATTTTTTGTGTCAGCTCACGTTGGCAGCGATGTGCCTTCCGCCGCCTGTGCGGTGTTCCCAGGTCATCAGTCAAGGGTGGCCCACATAGCCGATGCGTTACGGTTATATTACCTACGGTTGGTAGGCTTGTTGAGCTAGATCGCTGTTGGCGGACCTGCGCCCGCGCATGACCCGCGCACCACGCACATGTGTGACCTACAGGTCTGAAATGTCGGAGATCGCTTGACCTGTGCGTAGTGCTCAAGTCTATGTGGGACCCTATAATACTATGTTACACAGAGTTACAGTTACAATGGGTTGTTGTAGTATAACTTGTCTTCGATGACATTTCTTAATTTAACAGCGCCAAAAAAATCTGAGCTTTGTGACGTATAGATTCGCTTGCTATGCAAGTTCATGTTTCATTGAAATACAGACGCACGGATGTCTTCCTGCCCACGACTGTACTGAACGGGTAATTGGAGAATTCAGATGTGATTAGAGTACTTTAGCCGTACACCGGATTGCTTTGGTCAACTTTGTAAATTACTTCGGCTAATTCCCGACGATACGTGCTTACTTTAAGGTTTATTCAATTAGGCAAATAACTTTATGCTATAGATGCGGTAGTGGTGAATGTTCTTTAAGCTGTATTGCGGTCCTTAATTGAAAATGTTTATCGACATTCTCCTGTGACAGTTTATTATTGAGTGTTTTTGTTTGAGTTAAATTAGTGAGTTTATCATAACGGCCTAGCCGTAATCGCAATATTTTAGTAGTTTAGTACCTTTAGGTACTAGGGATTTTACAAAGTACCTATTAATACGGACGTTACAATTTACTTCAATAACTTGAATCTAGGAACTTCTATACTTACTTTGTAGTTGAAGATAAAGTATTCCAATAAGAGAGGTCTTTTTTGCTGAGATACGTGATTGACCATCACCCTGTCTAGTGTTAATAGCAGCCATGTGTATTAGGTGCCTGTTCACCCGTGACTTGAAGACGCCCAGGCTATAACTGCGCGGAAAACAGTCTCCGACAAGTAATTCTACAAATAGTGTAAAATTTATTAAGACGAAATGTCGAGTTTCTTACAGTGTCTATAAAAATTAAAACTTCACGAGGGAAAACGCAAAGCTTTAGTATACTTGGGAGCAAGGAAATGAAATCTTTTTACCACCTGCAACTAGTAGAAAAATGATTACATTTCGTTGCTCTCGAGTGTAGTTATCTTAATAATAAATCATGCTTCTAGATGACCGTTTGATTCAACAAATAGGGATAAATATTTGTGTCACAAACACGTTAGTAACAAAATATTCGCATCATATTTCAAATCACGGAGCCGCAGTGGCGGCGGAGTCATGACACCGTAACCTTTTTTTTTCTTAAACCACCAAAAAGGTGTTTTCCTCACTGACGCCCACTTCTAACGATTTGTCACCAAGAGTGAAAAGTAAACAGTCGATTCGCAATTCATTCCACACGCGAAACGGAGAGTTTTGTAAAATTCGCTGGAACAATGCCAGGAGGCACGTATGAAAACCCTACTTGTCAGTTTAGCAGTAGGACCAAGGTGAAAGTAGTGTGGGAGTTATGGTGGGCCATCATTGTACGGCAATACGTAGAATGGAAAAGTACGTTTAATAATCTCCTAAGTATCAAAAATACCCATATAAAGCAATACTTTCTGAAACTGTAGGGTCGGCCAAGAAAGTGGGCTATCAGTTTTAATTTTTGATCGAACATTTTATGTGTCACTAATACATCAATAAGGTAGAGTTCTTATGTTGTGACAAGTATGTAATGAACCTTCATCATCCAATGACATTAACATTGTACGTTTCAAGCTTATGACGGTAGACCAAATAAAATAAATTTAAAAACAAACCGAGAGCGTTGTAGAGAAATGAAAGTGAAGTGTGAAAATTCATAAATCACAAGTCCGACGGTATTTTGTTTACACAAAGCACATATTTAAACATTTTGACCTTCAATGCGAGCATCCGTTATGTAAATAACGAGCCGTTATGGTATCAATAACATTTTCGGCGTGGCCAAGTTAAAAATGATATATGTTTAATTGGTTCGGTGAGCTAGATGTTTTACTTTCGGTTTTCTAAACGTGTCGAGAGAGTGTGATCATTCAATTTTAGAAAAAATCTCTTGTACTTTTGATGATTATTTATCAACTAGCTTATCTACACCTAGGTTCATAAAATTTATATTTAAAAATTGTGATACCTCAGTTGCTTTATTTTCGATTAATTCAACTTTTGACCAGCTGAAATGAACACAATGTTTTGCAATTTATAATTTTGTTTTAACTGAGGACAATTAAACAATGTGTCTTATGCGTAAATAAATTAAACGATAATTATGGTAAAAGTGAACAATTTCCTCCAACATCAGTTGTGTCTTAATATATTGGGCATATTATTTTCATGGCACTTGTCCAGCAGTGGACATCGTGTGGCTGATGATGACGATGATGATGTGTTCATGAAGATTCTCTTCATATTGTATTACTAGCTGTCCCGGCAAACATTTGTTTAGCCATAATAAGTTGCCTTTGTACCCCCATGTATTGGGATAAATACAACTGGTAGATGCACAAAAAATAGATAGTAGCCGATTCTCAGACCTACTGAATATGCATAAAACATAAAAAACATTTATTTCTCATAAAGCATTTCTCTCTTTTCGCATACAAAATTTGGTAAAAATCGGTAAAGCCGTTTCGGAGGAGTACGGTAGCTAAGATTGTGACATGTAAATTTTATATATTAGATGTTTTTTCCTAGATCTACTCACCTGAATGAGACATCGATCACACGTCACAGTACGATAAGACACCTACGTATTGAATAATAATACGAATGTAAACCGTAAATATTTTTAAATAGGTTATAAAATGTGCTAAATACCCAAATTAGTATTTATTGCTATGACGCAAAAAGTGTGAAATGCTTTATACTCTTTAACCGATAATTTAACTGGTACTATTGTAGGTGTGAAAATAGTCTCGTGCTGTTTTGGGTTATAAAATTAATGATATTTCTATTTTAGCTGTATGCTACTTCTAGACATACGTAAACATATATGGTTAATGTATTAAAGATGTATATTTAAATGTTATGGGATTTTAGCTGATGGTAGAAGGCCGCGTAGGTAGGAGCAGTTCAAGAAGGTCATTCATCTGCCAGATTCGTGTACTAAGTACGCAGTAACTGTAAGTACTGCATATATCGACGGTCCCTATTAAGAAAGTCGGATCTACAAAACGGAACATGTTCAGGAGAGAAGTTAGGTTGGATATTAAAACTAAACTACTTGTGGTACACACTTCAAAATTCCAACAGCTTATAATCTTTGGTATCTTTACGTGACGTAATATACGTATACGTTTATAGATCTTAATATCGCCAATCTAACGGTGTATAAAAGTACACTATTTCATATTCCTAAAATTGCACTACCGACTTTTTTAATTGGGACCATCGATATGCTCGCAGGTTTCTCAGATCGCAGATTTGTCAGGATCGCGATAAGTGGAGCGCCTGCCTAAACCTCTGGGAAACGAGGCTGATGTATGTATATCTAGGAGGCATGATGCATATGTACGTCTATATGTCTATACATAACATAACGGCTGTCTCCTAGACGGATAGGTACTATCCTCTGTGTTGAGCAAGGGTTTCCTTTTCCTGTCAAATCCAATAGAGACGAACACAAAAATTCCAATCATCGATCCAAAGATCTTATCATCTCAGAGCGATTTCTTCGAGACAACAAAAATTATTTACAAAAAAAAACACTGTTTCGTATTGTTTTTCTAATAGTATAGAAATATACACATTTCCTCATTATTACAACATCAGCTAGGTCCACCCTTACCTACTCTGGACCCACCCTGCCTTGCAATACAGTGTAGTAAATTACCCCTTGTTGGGCATACCAACCCAGTGGTTAAATACATTATTGCAATGACGTACCATGTTTAGATATTAACAACGGCATGTCGTTTAAAGTTCACTCCTGCCGTCAACACCTATCTCACGCACACATACATACATTGCACGACTGTACACTCATACACGTGCTCTGTACGCGCATACATGAACATGTTACATGTTAAAATCCTCATAACATTTCCTTTAGCCTTTTAGTTAAGCGCACGAACAAACCAGGTGCCTGTTTGCCAACATTAACAATAATGTCGTATTTCACAGTAATTAATCATTCGCGGAATCCCTTTACGTGGGGCCGAGGATTCGCCTCACCGGCTCATCTAATTGTCAGCCTATCTATTAATCTAAACGCTAAAGCTGGCCGCACACTGTCAATATTCACCGGCTGAGAATGTTAAACAGTTTGATGAGATTGACGTGCGTTGTAATTTGCGATATTGTAATGCGATGTAAGAACATATCGGCGGTTTTTATTGTTTTTTTTTTTCAATTGCGTATCGTCCATGACATAGGCTTGCCAGGTTAATACGTTGCAAATTTTTCAATCAATAGATTTTGTGCTATAGTCTTTGTTACAGATATTTTTACATAGTTGTAGCATGTATTACACGTTAACCGTATGGTTACGAACCAAAATTTCTTCCACGGCACAGTATGAGTCATCAAACTTCTCTAATACACATTTCACAACTGACAACAATGGGTACGTCATACGGCAGCAGTAACATAGTCGCTCAAGATTCGTGTGTCAAAACATGACATACGCCGTCGGATCATTCTTCACGCACGACGCTCACGGATATGATAGACGGTGTCACGTGGGTGTTGGCCCACTGTATTTACAGTGTGTTGATTGACAGTGTGTAGACGTGTAGATATTCCGACTTCCTTGTCCGTACGATCGTTAGTAGTTGATTAAACATTATTGTGTCAATTTTAGCTTTTTACGGTTTGTCTGCAGTACAGCAGTATAATACTTATTCTGAACCGACTTATCGCCACCAAAGCGGCGTTATTATGTGTCGTTTTTCCGTTATTTCGACAATGCTATTCTTTCAGGTTTGTAGGTAATTTTTTTACCGCTTTGCGAGAGTCTCTGAAATTATAGTGTAGGTAAGTGGTGATATTTGACGGGACATTTGACTAACATTTCTGTAAATACCTACTTACGTTTGTATTGGGTTATTTTTGTATTTAAACGGTTTTATTTAGATTTAATAATAATTTTAAAAAAGATCCGAACCGACATGAACCAATACTAGTCGCTTTTACGTTTTTTTAATTCCCCTTGTTTTATCTCGTCTGCTTTTAACAAACCCTGACTTCCTTATCATGGGACCTTTGAAATATCTTCTTTCCAACAAAAATCGGTTCTATAAACGACGACGTTATCCGCGAAAAAACAAAAAATAAAAAGGATATACACGGTCGAAATGAGAAAGACTCCTTTTTGAAGTCGCTCAAAAATAAAGATTAGGTCCAAACGTTATTTTTGTGTTATTTTTTTAAGCAACTGTACCGTAAGCATCGCCCGTTTTACTTTATTAACTCGTGAACATAATTTGAACTGTATTTATAGAGAACTTAAACCCGTATTAACACTGAAACAGCTTAAGTTATTGGAACATTCTTAAGGCCTTTAAAAACCCTTAAGCCCTTTGTCAACAAGTGTCCGCTTTTCATTCAACATCAGTGAATTTTAATTTAAACTCATTACGTTCGTAATCCTTTTGTGTGCCAAAAAGAATTATATCAAATATCGGCAACGATCTGATGTGATTAGTGAAGAGCTTAGTATCGACTTCGCGATGCGTAAAATTTAAACGACTAAAAAACACGTTGACGTCTTTGAAAAGGGAATCGATGCTTTTGTCTGTGACAGTTTTTGACGCATTGTAATCGATTAAGTAATCGTTGATTTTCAATTCTAGCTTATTATCTTGCCTCCGGAGGTGGTCATTGATGTACGACTTCGAAAGCAATTTGTTCCTTTTTCTTAAAAAAGTCGTGTTTGTTTACGGCCAGTTTGTTTTTAGAAATGTTAAATTTAAATAAGACAAAAATAGGGACGTCATTCTATTTTTTCTATTTTATGGATCAGTTATACAGATATTTGACTGCTTGGCGGTTACTTTCCGTAATAGCCCTAAAAGCATGACACTAAGTACCATATCCATGAGTACCTTGCAAAGTATAGCAGAATTGGCCTCCTGAAATGTTTCCGTAAGTTAGAATTGTTTAATCAGCATATGAAGGTAACTCAATTCAAGAAACATTGAAGTGCTTTCACATGCTACTTTTTGTCTTAATTTCACAGCATTTTATGTAATGAAGTGGTACTTCTAAATTGAACTATATATCCACAAACTGATGCGTAAACAATTTCCAAATATTGCTCGGCAGTTTTTTAATGAACCCACCGTCAAAATGTTATGATTTTAGGACATAAGGTGATATTAAGAAATATTTTCCACCGTTGTGTGTGGCCTGTTAAGAGATGCTGGAGATGTGTATGATAATTAGCTTCATTTAATATAATGAGCTGAAGGCGGAATTTTCACTGCAAACATCTAGCACACAAATAGGGATGTAACATAATAATTTGGCTTATATCGATAAATAACTTCATAGACACGACAGTTCTATTCTTGTCTTTATTATTGTTTACAATGTATTGTTATAGTTGTTAAGTAATTTGTATTAAAAATTAATTGTAATTATGTACACAAATAGAACTTGTTATGTCTCTCACTATTGTTTTAAGAAATAAAACATTGTCCTCCATTACCATCCTCCTTTACTGCCAAAACATTATCAATCGAATTATGATCATTAGGATCATCTCTTTTTTTTCGTAAGTTTTAGATAGAAAGCATGGACATACATTTTGATGGAATGAAATATTTTACATTAAGTTATGCTAACTGTACATTTATAGAGAACAGTGCAGACCCCCAGCACGCATCCAGTCTAACTCTAACGCCCATAAAAACAATAACACAAACTGAATCGACATTAATCTTTATGTCACATCCGACGTCTAATTATATGTTTGTGCACCATGAATGCGGCGTTTGATTCGTAATTATAGCTGATCATCATACTCTATTCAATGAGGACAGAGTTGCGTGTATGTAACTTCGTACAGTGAACCACATGGTAATATGAACCTGCGAGCCAAGTCTGCCATCACTCGTCGTAACGTTAAAAGGGGTAAAATAAGTGTTGTTTCAATTTTCTTGAAATTAAGTAACATTGTAGCATCGTTTAATTGCAGCAATTTTGTAAATTTGAAGTTGAAAAAAAAATACAGCCAACCAGCTGATCGCGTAGGCTTTCAAACGTTACGCTGCACAAATTACAGATATGTGCATGAAATATTTGTACAGTAGAACCTGCAAACTAAGTTTACATTCAGCCACAATTATGCACTTAGTTCTAGACTGGACTGATTGTGTCGGCATTATTTCGGTGTAGCCTAAACACTGACGCTGGGCTGAACAAACTACAGAGCTACGCGTATGTAACATTTGCTCAGTGTACAACACGTTAATTTGAACCTGCAAGCCCGTGCTACTTAAAGCCAACCAAAATAATGAACCTATTTCTGGACTGGGCTGATCTACTTTGCTAATAGTACTTCTATCGATAAAGCTGCTGTAGGATACGAGTACATGGCTTAATTTCACAATTTACTGTCTTGTATTCACCTGTTACATTTAATATCTTCATTGCGAAATGTAAATGTTCTGTTTACAGTGTATCTAACTAAGTGCATGTAATGTTTTTTGCAATTGACGATAATAATGGTACCTGGTTACAACATTCGATGTGTATTAAAAAAATACCAACCTGTAAAAAAAACAAACTTTATTTGCTGCCTTTTTTGTTGTCATCTTTATGTTCACTAGTGCTAACCGCTTCTGCTAATCTATAATTGGATAATATACGAATCATATGTTGTTTTTACTCTTATCGTGGTATTCATAAAGCTAGCACAGCACTATAGCACACCTAGTAAAGGTCTAAAAAGCTCATATTCAAAATAAGGACAAACTGATCCAAGTTGATAAAATTTTATGAACAAAGATATATGGGTTAGTATTTAATGCAACATTTCTCTGTCCGCCGCTCCTTTTAGCAAGAGGCAAACTTTCTTAGTTGGGGTTAAGTTCAAGTATTACTAAGAATGTTTACATGCCTATGACTGCCCCAGATACAATTATACTTGAAGTGTCATCACTCTAAATTCTATTAAGGTAGAGTTTGGTGATTTGCAAATCCTTATTTAGCAAGAACAACTTTCAAAATCGCTTGTTTCAGTGAATAATCATTTAGAAGAAAGAAAGAACGAAATTTAAAAGAAAAATCACGGATATTTTCAACAATGGTGCGATTCATGGACCAAATATAGAACGATGATTTTATAATTAGCTTCAGGAACCAAATAATCTATTTTTTTTATTGATCTGGTCAAGTAGTCTTTCGGATGTCACCTGACCTTTAAACTAGACAAACTACTGAGTGGGCGTCAAAGAGCAGTAGACAAGGACGATCCCACCGAATAAGATACAAATTATTAATTTGCTGTGTTCCATGATGTTACCCACGGTATAACCACAATGTATGCTGTTCCGGTGGAAATTTAGCATATCCCAGGTTGTAATATCCCCATAAAGTTACTTCGAAATCAATTCAGTAGTTGAAAAATCACGTGAATCGAACATTCGCATATATAAAATGTGTACCACTAGGAAGAACCATCGCTGACTGAACAAAATGTTACTAATACTCTTATAATTTCATCAAAGTCCCGATTGGGTAGTTGAAACATTTTGTGTAGGTATTATTATGGACCTTAAATTATTCATAGTTGTTGTATTAGCACGTACAGTAAATGTTACATTTATTTGAAACCTAGAAACTGCAAAAATAATAATTTTAAAGTATTAATTTTAATCTCAGTTAAAATCGCTCTTTGCCATGATTACATGTTACAAATGTAAAGATTTTTGACGTGAGGCAACTAGCCTATTGTTAGGCTAAAAATAAACTAAGGCACAGCCATATTTTTTTAAATGTTTGGGACTTTCTTGAAATGGAAATCTTCAAATGTCCCCCTACTTTGGGATTATGAACGTAAGCTTATGTTAAAATCAGAACTGTAAACGTCATAAACATGTCGAATCATCCTACGTAAATAGATATATTTATGGCCAGAATCTAGGTGGCTTACTAATAAACTTAGCACACAACAATGATTGTGTTCTCTCTTACTTCAATCTGCTGATGTTTCTAGGTGAGTAAGTGAGACAAAAGATGGAGTGTTTGTAATAGTACCGTGTATGTGTAAAGCGGTAGGAGAAATATTTCCGCGAATCTCTTAAAATTTTCACTACTGTTTTCGTAGTGAATGGGTAATAAAACATGCATTGAATGTAAAGACAAGTGTAAACACATTACCCTCGATCATGTACCCAAGTGAAAAGTGTCTGATAGAAATTCTATGAGTCACAATGTTCATTCTTTTTTGGTGGGATTAGCTACGTCTTAAATACAGATTGTGGGTAGTTTATTGTATACTCGCACTAACGGACTTACGGATTTTTTTCTGTCTTTGAGAAGTGTGAATATTGATTTCGAATCAGTATGATTTTCTGCGCATTTTCTTACTTTCATCTTCTTTATGAATTTACTGCTGAAAATACAACAAACATAAAAAAGAATAACTTCACACGTCATCACATGACCAAAGTGTTAATTTAAATATGTAAGTATACATTATACGTATTAATTTATTTTATGTTTTTGTTCGGTTTTGTAACTTCTCGGTTCTGGCTACAAGCCCTTTAATATCCGCGTAATTCTACACTAAGAATCTTGAGCATTGATATCAACGAGCTTTGGAAACATTCTTCATTCTTAACAAAACGAATTGTCTTTTAAATATTGAGGGTATACGTTGTAGTAAGTCATTATATGAAGAAAAAATAAATACATTTATATGAATAATACAGCATTAACCCAAATCTTGTCACGTAAATTTTAACCCACCCACTGCCGCCTCGTCGCATGAAGTAAGTAGTTTAAACTACTTGAATTATCTACTACTTTAGGAAAAGTGTCGCCTCTGACAACCTACCGTGTTTTGCGGTGATAACTTGACCTAAGATATTATAGAAATAATATGGAACACAGCGTCAGGAACACGCAATTGAGTTTGTCCTTAAAATCAATATTTTTTTAAAATTTATTATGTTGTTGTGTATGATCAGTTTTGAGGACACGTTATCTTAGTTTTACCATCGACAATTTTTTGGTTTTATAGGAAACATGTGTCACACTATTTTGTGCCTCTTGTTGTAAATAAGGTCATTCATATGCCATAGGCCTTTAGAGTCGTATAAAAATGACTTGTGCCGATGTGGGACGTGATAATGTTTGGCAGGGACCAGGAACCCCACGTCAATCATAACCTCGATGACACCTTCTAGGAAGCATCGTTAAATTCTCCAAAGCCGAAGCTTCAAACTGGAGGCTATAACGTATAACTCTCCCGGAGTTTATTTCTACCGCAGTAAAGGTCATATTGGGTAATACTCTTTTGTTGTATAGACAAGACGTCGTTAAACAACAAACTTTCATCCTTTTCCTTCTCTAGGATAAGTGGAAGAGATAAACTTGTTTATACAGCAAATACATGTCATATCTTCGCGAATGCTTGTGCAACTATGTCGCTGCTGGATTAAAATGAAATTACACTTCTTTATTAATACGTTATATACTAATAGTATAAGGTATAAGTTGAACTAACATCGTAAAAGTTAAGACCTAAGCAACTGAACTAGACAAACTTGCACGCTCACGATTGACACAAGCAGACGTGTCAGGAATTCGTCTCGGGGCTCATCGTCTGGGAAATCTTTGTTTGTCGATAAATACGCCACCTGTAAGTATTTGCACAATGTTTCTGAAGCTGCTGCCGTCTCTGTATCGCCTGTGAGAAACCATTGTTCGTAATTCCGTGGAATTCCGCCCTGAACGAAGTCTGTCATCGGGCACGGCATTGTTAAAACTGTGTTTGAGATTACACCTACCGTGAAATGAGGGAGCTTTATGCTTTGATGCACTAACACACTTATGTCGATACATACATAGTATTATACATATCATAGACGCCTGTCTCTCACAGGAGTAGGCAGAGACTTAAGATCTCCATCACGATACTAATCTACCGTTTTTTACTCATCTACATTGAAACAGCTTTCCGGTAGGTACATTTCTATGCGAAATCCGACGGTGCCGGTAATAATTGTAATATTTCAGATGGACAGTATATTTGGGAGACAGGTCGATTCCTTATTAGATTATAAACCCACGCCATTTATAAATCCAGGGACGGGATGTCTATAAAAGTACAGAGTCATTTATGAGGCGGGGTAATCTGGTCTTCAAGCGTAGTTAGTGGTTGGATCTATTTACAAACGCAAGATTCTTCATCCTAGTCGTTAGTCAGACTTGTAGCATTGGATCTGTTGTCTGGAGTCAGAGTCTACCTAGGCTACAAAACACGCTTACGACGAAGGAAAACATCGTGAGGCAACCCGCATATCAAAAGGTGTGTGAACTCTATAACGGCGTAGCCTTGGTGGACCTTATCAAATTAGGTTATGTTATGTACTAGGTTGTTTATGCTCTTTCTAAAAGTCAGTCTCTGTCGTCCCTTCTTTAGAATATTCATAACATCATTATGGATGTTGAGGTTGTCTTAACAACGCAGCATGCTTTATAGTACGAAATAAGTCCACGATAAGGCAATTTTTGTTGATGTTGATATTCCCAAACATGCGTTCGAAAGAATGTTCGCCATAAAAGTAGGCACTTCGTTAATACACGTGTAATTTGTGAGAATTATATGAATTAAAGTAAAATGTTCGTTCTCTTAATACACTTTGATAATAAATTCAAATGGGACATAGAGATACAGTTACCTTTTCTTCATTATACATATTTGGTTTCAATCATTATAAAAATCATAACGTAGAATTAACATAAAAACAGTATTTCAACCAAGTGTTATATATAACGTTCTTATCTATAGATATATATTATATTTAGAGAAACATGGTTTTTTTTCGTTACCAATAATGAACAAGCCACATAAGCTTAGTCATTATAAGAACGCCTTGAACAGGAATTGGGTCACCAGGCAAAAGACACCTCTAGAAAACTACACACCAAATATTATAATGTCTCTAGCAACATATGTATAGGCTAGGCGATGATGAAAGAATTTGTGAGTCGTATTAGTGTTATAATAACTAGTTGTACTTACCGCGCGGTGTTACTCTCGTTTTTTTGTTCCCGTGGAAATTTGCTTTCCAACAGTGAAAGATTTTTTCAAATCTGTCCAGTAGTTTCTTTTCTTCCAATTGTATTGGAAAAATCAGGTCAGCTAGTTAGCAATAAGATACAAGTTTTACGGATATATGTTCTAGACTCGAAATCTTTATTTAGATGAGGTTTCGATAGAGTCATGGACGAACTTATTAAGATAGAAATATCTATGCACCGTTACCATGACAATAATGACAACAAGTCACAGCACACTCTTTAATTACGAGGTACAAGTACAATGTATGTATGTATGATTGCATGGAAAGGGTCTAGAAAGAAAAATGGCGTGCAGTGTCTAAGTGAATTAACAGTATTGTTGGTTGCAATTAGTACCTATGGAATGTTTAGTTTACAGTTGTACAGAATGCCATTGAGTAAAGTAATAAGTATATCTTTATATATAAAACTCAAAGCCCTGACTTATTCATTCATCACTGTTGACCCTAGAAAGCTGAAATGTTGCATAACGGGGAACCGTTAATGTGTACGTGAGATAAGATAGGAAGAAAAATAAAAATAAAATTCTTCACTAAGGGTGTAAAAATGGGAGTGGAAGTTTATTCTTACATGTGATAGCAGAGAAACACAGTTAATAATGTACATAGAAACAAAACAACGTTTTCCGGGTCAGCTAGTATATTATATTTTTAAGAGGTGGGTCTCAATGTTTATTTAGTACTTTGGTATTCGTATTTAGCTATTCTCGTACTTACTAAATTATGAGAGACGGTAACGGCACTGAAATACGTATCTCTCAATGTAAAAATTAAACACTATTTTGGCAATGATATTACGGATTTAAATATGGACATAGCAGCCACTTGTAGCCAATAGGTATATTTTCATATGCCTAAAGTATAAATGTTTAGTTAATCTTGAACGAGACGTAATCTGCAAACCGAGAGCGTGTCTTTTTATGAATATTGCGTCTACGTGTATCAAAAACACTTGTCATTTTCCCGAACATACAAGAACGCAATACTGACGTCGTAACGAAACATCACAAAGAGAAAATACTCCAGATGTGTAAAGAGATAAATTTGGAGCGTAAAAAAACGAAAGTTTTGTGGAAATAAAAAAACACGTTGACCCCTATGGGTGCAGCATCCGATTTGTGCGGCTGTATCACGGATTGATTTGTTAAATAGGAAAGTTCACTTTTGCTTGATTGACGGATCGCTTGTCAATTTCACTCGCCAATTATACTATGGTTTACACGAAATCGCGCCTGATATATTTGTCGTTGCTATTTCTTTGGTAATGTGATATTATTTCGACGTTAGTTTGTTAAAATAATTAAGATTACTGTAATGTTTTGTTTGGTATGCAGTGTCAAACTTCAGAAACTATATAGCAACTTACTCATACCAAATAAGCAACATAGGTATTATTTAAACGAACGAATCTGTCAAAAATACTTAATTAGAATAGCTTCTTCCTCAAATCTTCTGTCATCTTCTCGACAAAAGATGAAATGTCATGGCCCCTCTTCCATATTGTACCATAGGTGTACAAATATAATAATGACATCCCATGTACGTGGGTTTTTACCACGACAAAATAATCGTCCCAACGCAGGTGTAACCGATGCTTTACCGGCAAGGTCCGCGGTGCCAGCACGAACGGGGGCGTGCGTGATGGGTTTCATTTTCGTGGGTTTTTTTTTCCACTTCGATCGTGCAGTACGCCACCCAGTCTTGTATCCGGCGTATGATATCTTCGATGACATGGGCGATATGAAAGCCACTCGATAGCTCCCACTAACGGTTCGTTAGATACGGCCAATTGATACAGATTCTAAATACCTGACCTGGACCCGTTTGTTTCGACTGTGAATTTTCCGATGATGAATTGATTTCATTCAGATTGATATAGATGTCGGCGTCGGTGGTCGTAAAATGGCAAAAGTAGGTAACCAGTAGTGTAATTGCTGCTTTTTTTCACGACATAATTATATACGGCCTATAAAATTACTTATTTACTAACAAAACATGCATTACATGACAGATTATGTATTTAAGGCGTAAATAAATACATCTAAATAAAAATCACGTATAAAACCGTCTTTGTATTTCTGTTATCATTCCGTATTAAGTGAAGGCGGTAAAGAATTTGACATTAATTCTCCAAGTGTCACTTTCTTAAAATAACACAATAATAAATGTAAACCATACAAACATACTATAAATTTTAGTGATTGACGATCTTATCCAACACGACGACCGAAATATTCAGGATTCTTTAAACATTATTAAAATTTGGCGAGCCACATATCACCAGCACCTTTTCCAGACTTTATATGACGGAGGAATCATTACGTCTCCCAAGTATATTCATGTATGCTAATAAGATGTATGAGCAGATGATTAAACCTACCACCCATACGAAGGGCTATTTATTTGCGTTAATTCGACGCAATCTTGTATAATTTTTTTTCTAGTAGCATACGTGTTGCTTCAGGCGCAATATCTGACTAACTTAAATGAAAGTGACGTTTAAATACGAGGCAATGGAATCCTCGTGGTCTTGTTAAAACTGAATAAGCATTTATACCTTCAAGCACATTCGCAAAGTAATTATTTTTCAAATTTTTTTATACGGGGCGAAATACGCTTTAGCAATTACACCATCGTGGCCTGTCAACATAAGCTTAAATACCTTAGCCTTTGAATTCTTTTTTTTTTGTCTTTATCTGTCTAGTTAGGTATGTGTGTATGAAGAGCCAAGATGACTGGCATGTGTGTTTATATGAACACCTTGTCAGTAATCCCTAGTGTGGAGAACAGTGAAGGATGTCTTCTAAGTTACTTATGTGATAATTGGCTGCTGGTAATTGATGTAGCTAATTAATCCCTTTAAAATATGCCTATAATAATTCAGGCCTTTTATAACATAAGGCGTAAACCGACAATGAAGAATTTTCTCCGTTATCTATCTAAATTTACTCTAGGTATCTACCTAGAGTAAATTTTGTAGATATTACAAAGTAAAAATAACAAACAGCTGCATTTTCTTAAATTCGTTTTTAGGCTGTTTGGTATGGTATTTTCCGTGGCTTACAGCTCTGTACGCGGCAAAATATAATAACAAAAAATATTGAAAATGTAAGCGACACCCCGGTAATTTCTCATTGGAATCTCCTTTATTCTTTTGTACTAACTATGGGCACATTTGCGTTTCAGTACAAAAGTACAATTTCAGGTCTTCAAAATAGTTCCAGAAAAAGAAACATGAAGGTTGAGAAAAGAAAAACAAACGGTTGTGTGAAACCTAGTCTTCTAGTTGTTGATATGAAGGATTATCGTTATCGAATAATATATATAATTAAACTTATCACAGTCAATCAATTTAGGGGCACGAAGAATGTGAACAGAACCAATGTATTTAGACTCATCTCCTGTCCCTTTAAGATGTATGTGAGGAGTATACGTCACCGGATAGTCGCAAAGATGTGTCACATTCAACTTTAACTACAATTTTCCGTTTTAAAGTACCTGCTATTAGTAAGAATATGTAATGTAATCTTTCATATTGCTATTTAATGGGTAGGAAGTCATAGTTTAGTTTTACGACTGTTGAACGGTTAATGCGTATAACGGTAGCGGCCACTTGAGGGTTGAAAACTAAATCGATGCGGACGTTGTTCTCTCTAATTAACCCTGTATGGTTGTTTATGCGGACGGAGTGCCGACTCGGAATCTACGCACATTTCCATACACTCCGCTGAACTACGCGGCGTTTCTCGTCCGGACGAGACGATATGAACACTGTAACATGAACTAGTGTTTGAAGTGGAGTACTGAGTTTGAAGGGCCAGGGGTGATTAATGCATTTGTGCGGTACCGAGTCAGTCAACTTGGCCAATGAGATTGGAATTTAGTTCGCAATTGAGCGGTTTACTTAGAAATGCCAGGGTTTGTTAGTTGGTAAGCACTAGTTAGGTATTTGGTTATTGATCTTACGGTATGATAAACATTAATTATGAAGCATACCTCTGTAAACAGCTCCTAATTTCCAATTAATTTTATATTTACTCGCCAAATATCCGATGGTAAGAAACTAAGGAAGCTTCGCCGTCCCTTATAATTATACACAGCTGCGAAACTAGTCGAGAGCAAGCTGATGGGAGATATGAGTATGGCCACAATCGTTGCTGAAGACAGAGAGGCGTGAACTTTTGATGTCCCTTCGCATTTTGGGAGTGCCCTATAACAAAAGCAACTCCCCCAATCAAACATATTTATAGTGCGAACCGAAAGAATGTACAATGACTTGCACCGTGCATGTGTTTCCTGCGTAGTACAGTCTGGACGTCATCAATCCAAGGGTGAATAGGTACCTAATAAGTACGTCTGCTTTATCTCCGTCGTAGACCACATCGCTGTTTTGTCATGCTAGTGCATGCTAGGAAACGCTACCTTATACGAAGTAAAAAAAAGTTTTGCGTTAAATTGCCTTGAAAACTATTATTCTCGTACTGGACATGGATTGATGCGTAAGAGTAAATTAGACCTAGCTACGATTTGTCTGATGCTCAGCAATAAAATGTTTAGTTAAAGACGATTGTGACTGGACCATATTCCATTGCAATTATATATCGGATTTTTTATTATTGTATTACCAACTTAAAAATATTTTTCCAACCAAAGGCAATATAGTAATTCTTAATGCATTACGGTACATAGTGTACATTATTTATAAGTTATTGTTCTGGTCGGAATGAAGAGGAAGATTTTACTATTTTAAGAGCGGTATAGTTTAAATTAAACCATTACAATCAAATTATAATTCAAAACATCTAATAGAATGGCCAATAGCAGGTATTTGACCTAAATTTTACACAATTCAAATTATTTTCCTTATTCTATTGTAGTTGGACGCAAAGTCGAAAATAAGAAGCTTAATCCGTACAAAACAAAAAGTGAATAGATATTAAGATCTACAAAGAAAGTGCTTGTACTGTAACTGGATTGGTAATTCCGGCAGCATTTCTATTAACGATCTTGTAAACCATAGAGCGCACAGGTAATGCGAGCTCATGCTTTCAACTTTAAACAATTGTACCAAATAAAATTGTAGCTACTGCCACTTAAAATATGAAGCATCAGAAACATTTGAGCCGGATGTGTTCAAAATTTCATTGTAAAAATGTATACTTTACACCCGATATAGAAGCGGTTGCGGTGCCATGACTCGGCAATAATTTGTGAATTTCAATCGTTAATGCAGCGAAATTGTACGATGACCAACTCTTTCGCAGGTCAGTGATGCCATGTGATAACCTTACACCATTTCACCTTTCTATAAAAGTGCTGGTTTACGTAACGCTAACACGCACTGACACAGCTCGCTCGTTGAAATCTCTCCACAGAATGAGGCGTGCAATTTTAACCTATTACCTATTCAACTTTATTTCACTTTCATCGTCGTTTATTTTAAAATTACAATGAGAACGTTTTTTTTTCTTTCTATCATTCTAATGTGCCAGTACACAATATGCGAAACCTTGTTACGGAAAAAAAAGTTGGAGCATCGTTAGTGTACAAGTTGACAGATCGAAATCTCCCTAAATACATACGTTATTATACCGTATCTAACTTACTAGTAAATTTATTACGACTGTCTCTGAACTGTAAGGTACAACTTTTAGGTCTAGCTTTTTATAGACTATATTAACAAGACCAGAAGTAATAGGTCCTTTTTTCTCTACAATCGACACTCAAGTGGTACTTGCAACTCCCAGGTTTTGGGGGCAGAATTAAGACGTATCTATTTATACAAGTATCCTACGATCGTGAATAATAATAATTTTATTTTTACCTTTAGCACTTCTCGCAAAATAAAAAACGATTAGTTCTCAAGTAATAGATACTTGTTTCTTTATCTTTAAGGTTTTTATGTGCCATTACTAGGTTGGTTAACGTCGACTTTTAGTTTCTTAAACTTAGAACTAATAATTCCACATTTACGATGTTAATTTTATTGTACTATAATGTGCACTAAAGGTAATAAATATTCCAATTTTTCTCACTGTTTCTTTCTTTTGGTTACAGGTAAGTGGCGGCACCATTGTGACAGTAACCATCAACGTTGAGTATGTAATAAACATTATCGGACTCATTTTTTTCAAGCTGGACGGAATGTTAAAAAATGTGCACTTAAGTCGTATTGTACTGCAAATACATACATGTTACTGTAATTAAGAAACATACTGATGACTTTATGCGGGAGCAAAATCAAGCTTTAATCGCCTGACCGTGGCTGGACTATAGTCTGCATGATCTATCACTGTTTTGTTTTTCTTTATGTACCTACCAGCTGTACTACGTTGTTTTGCCGACATATAGAACCTACGTTTATTTTCATTTTGTAAAAAAAAATGTTTCGTAAAAAGTGACGTAGTATTAGAGACTCTACTGCATACGACTTTGAAATAAATATTCCAGGAATCTCGCCTCCCAAGGGAAAGTGGATTTTGCAGAGAACAAAACTTCAGCAATATTTTTAACTATGTTACTTCTAGTGCATCCGAGAATGTACGACGTTTCATAATGATTGGTCAAGTAATTTTTGCGTGAAAGCGCAAGAAACATGCCTGTTTTCACATTTATAATATTAGCAAGGATTTATACAGAGTGATTTGAAAATAGCCTTTAAAGACGAAATCTACTATTTCTGTTAGCCCAACCAAGTAGACCCGCACGTCTCCAGAGAATGGCCCGTACGCCGAGAAGCAGGTAGGGCTATTGGATGATGGTCTGCTTGTTTCTGTTGACCTAATAGTAGGTTAATTTCAGCAAATATTAATGCTCCGAAAGGCTCAAACAATTAGACCACAATAAAAACAAATCTGATCGGATTCGGAGTAGTGGTTCAGGGGTTCTAAATTAATCATTTATTGAGTGGGTTGGCGTCAGTGGACCCTATTTCCTCTCGAAAAAGAGACGTAAAAATACCTCGACAATCATCATAAGCACTTGGTTAGAAACTGTATAGGTACATATAAGGATAAAGTGCTTTGAAAATAAATGTATTTATTCCCAGGGCTTATACCATTGCAATATTAATATGTTCATATGAATATAATATAATAATACTGCTCAGTTTTATATTATTATCATATTTATAGTATGTTAATTGTATATTATAATTAAGTATTAAACGTTATCGGTAGCCGTGTGGTGACGGCGAATAGAATACATGTGTCCACACCCGAGCCCAACTTTTCCCGTCATGGGGGTCGTAAGAGGCGACCGAGGGAGCTCTCCAGAGAACGGGCAGCAGCGCTCTCTGTGAGCTAAACCACAACACCACTGCGATCGCCAACCCGCCTGCCAAGCGTTGCGATTACTGGCATTTCACCCCAAATGACGGATCTCATTGGGGGAGGCCCTCGTCCAGCAGTGGACGTTATGTGGCTGACGATGATTATACGTTATCGCCTCATCACTTTTCCAAAGTTGTTCCTTTGAATTAGCAGCCGTTATCTTTTTTTAGGAAAGCTTTTTAAAGGCGATTCTAAAGTGCGACTGATAAAAATAGTTTCAATGAGTTTATTTTACGAAAAACGACATTTAACACTACCCAAATAAATTAAGAGAGTTAGTTGTCTTCCACAGTATTTCTCTTTTTATAGGCGCCCATTTCATCTACCTGTTCTAATGTGAAATTCTTGGTACAGACCACTTAACCATATCTATGCGGTTTAAAAAAAAAGAAATAAATACTGTCGGGAACAATCTTTCTGTTATTCGTATGGCACAAGAGTAACTGAACTGAGTTCTGCGTTTCTTGACTGGCACTAAATAAATAAGAACATGAGCTGCGTACTAGCTCAGGTTAAAACGTAAATGTGAAGAAAAAAATAGTTGTGAAGACTGTTTCCATACGCGCACGCATGCCTAGAGCTACAAATAAATGCAATGACAAAAAGTGTAATTATTATGTGATCTAGCGATTAAAACTGTCCATTTACGAACCAGTGATTCGAGATTCTTCACGTTAAAAAGAGTTCTTTTTCTTGTACTCGTAATGTGATATGATGTTGTAATATGTTTTAATGACACTTATCGAATAATTTATCCCGGCGTACAGTTGAAGTGCTAGAAAATTTATTATTCAATTATACATAAGTATGTACAGATATTAACACACGACCTTACTCTCTTATGGGGTGAATGCATCATTAGAGACGTAACAACTCTTGCAACGATGGGACTAAGAGACAACATAGATTGACTGACATACTGATGAAATTATAGGGGGTCATTACACAAAACATGTCAATGGGTCAAAGTTGGACATTAGGACCATAATTTAGATTTGGATACATGCTAATGCCGCGCTTCTTCAGTGCGTCAAGCATGTTTTCCTTAGTTTCCGCCGTCTGGCCTAAAAAACCGCCTCATTTCTGAATAGAGTGCGAAGCAGCAGTAACAGTAGGTATCCTGAAGGCTATACTAGCTGATTTGATCGATGCTCTTACAGAGAAAACATGTTTATCAATTAAGTTAACATTACTAACATATTGTGGACTGAAGTTGTCTGATAAATGAAATTAAAATC
>SJJU01000162.1:0-13395 GCA_012932125.1 Conopomorpha cramerella
CATCCGGTTTCGAATAGTTTTCACGCCACCTTCCGCCAGGACATCACCAATCTATTTATATCCTTCTGGGGCAACCACTACTCCCCCGGCCCATTACATCAACCATGTACATTTCTTTAGTTATAATCGTCGTCGTCGAAATAAATATAAATAGTACAGTACAAACAAGTAGTGACAGGTTGCCTAACCCAATAATTAATTTCACATCCAGGAGACCCGCATTCTTAAACACAGGATAACATAAGCAAACACACACATTGCGCCCGGTTCAATCAATCATCATCTGTCCCTGATGTTATCAATGATACCACTGCCTTAATCCTTACTGGAATAACAGGCGTGACTCATATCATTGTATTAAACGTGAAAGTGCAGGAGTGACAGCGGAGTGTCAAAGTCGTTAACACAGTATAGAAAGGGCGCTCCCACGGTCAGTCTTATACTATACACGTCCACTATATAAAGTGCCATTATAAAAAAAAAAACTCTTGTGAAATTTACAATGTAAAACTGGTTCAAATTTACAACACAGGATCTTCATTGCCCTCTTACCTACAAAGTACTGTACCTACTACAGTGATTGATTGCACGCTGCACATCAATCAGTCAATACACAACTTCAAATAAAGTCGCCTCCCGCTATCTGCCTGTACTTTTATGCAATTTTCATTAATATACAGAGTGATTTTAAAGGTACATACCTCTACATATAGAAGCTACTATAGCAATGTAGCAGTGGCACCATATAGACCAAAAGACACTGCCTACCTTAGTATTTTGGTTACCTGACCTATAGAGTTATCTAATAGAGTTATTGTTAGATCTTGTTTTGCTGTACTCACGACATAGGCTAACGAAGATCCTGTGTTTTGTGGGTGAGTAGATATGTAGGTACCTATGTTTCGTAAAGACAAGTTACCTATACATAGGTGTCAATCCTTGGGGATTACTGCCTACCTTGTCGTAAAGGCCAGTGCACGCGACTGTAATGTAGTATATATGTATTTAGAAGTAATGTAGAGGTATATAATATGCAAAACCACTTTTGCAGCTAGGTGTAAATATACAATTAACAACTGTAAGATTCCAAAGCTGACCTTATCGCCCTGAGTGATTTGTGTTAGATAATTATAAGTTATGGTTATATATACAGCGATTCTACGAAACTATTAGTAGAAAGATAAATTCCTTGCCCTAAACGTCCTTCACAAGGCGACCCGTGGCCATGCAGGCCCTTACTTTTTGTTCTTTCCTGAGAATCTAAATCCTAAATTCAGTGCAATGGTAATAACTTGTATTTCTCACCGCGATCGTGGACATTTAAAGTGTCAACGAGGCGCTTCACTTCTGTTAGTTGTTTACCGCGATGACATAGCCAGTATCAAGAGATACTAAGACTTCTCAAAAACTATGGGCTTTAAGATCCTGTAATACATAAAAATTCAAGAGTATATAAGTATTTAATACAAGACAACACGTAAAATAGGTATGCTATTTTTATACACTTAAAAAAATACACTTCACGTCTTTTAATCCCAAAGCGGGGTAGGCAGAGGCACTTGCTTAATAAGCAAGTGTTTATTAAGCTATTTTTATTCTATTTCAAAATTCAAAAACATTTATTGTATTCATATAGCTTTTTTTTAAACGCGTTGAACAAGCGTTTAACCACCATCCTGTCTGATGTTAAGCAGCGATCTGGTTTACGATGGAGCACCCTTGTTCATTAGATACCTATTTATTTGGAGACCTCCAGACTATACCGCGCGGGAAACCCAGACTCCTGCAAGTCATTCCACATCCTGGCGGTAGAAACTACGAAAGTAGACACAAACCGTTTTGTTTGCTCGCTTTGATTGCGAGATATTAAGATGTGTATGTTTAAACAAACTTATGAATGACCCGGAATGTTTGTTCACGTAGGGTATTAACTTAAAATTATCTTAAGAATCTCCATTAAAATGTTTTTTCCCCATTCTGCTCCTTACTGGGACTGTACTGAAATGTTATGCAACTAAGGGCTAGGCTACCAGTTAACATGGATTACGTGGAAAAAAACATGAGTATGAAGTATGTGGGTATACCATAATAAAATGTGGGTTGAAGTACCCAGTCGCTGTGAATAAAATGAGAGTGAACGCAGACCTGTGACAGAAGCCGTGATGGTGGTTTGGACGTGGTTTTTTATTGTCACTTTGCAGTCAATTGTCATACAACTTTCCATTTTTATGTATGGTATGTGATTTATAAGGTGTTTTAATTGTGCCAAATATTTCAGTTCATGTGTATGTACTTTGGAAATATTATTTGTCTTCAGATTTTTCTGTTTTGATGACAGTTACGCAAAATAAATACCTAAAATAAAAAATGCAACTATCCACTCACGATACCTTATTACATCATTTTAAAACAATTTCAGTAAGGTAAAAAACATAGGTAATTAAACTTTTAAATAAATTACGTCTTATTTTATAGTTTAGAAATGATGTATAGGAACATTTATTTGATCTACTCAAAATAACTTTTTGGCGTACAAAAGGAATCAAAATCTACATTTCGATATAAAAATACCATAGTTTTGATGTAGATCAACGCCGTCTATCAGCCCTCAATTACGAGCATAGAACAGAAGCGATAGAATATTAATCAAAATCGAATTTAATTTGTTTACGAAGTTACTTTTTACATAAATAATTAAATTTAAAAAAACTTAGTCAATATTGTCACTACTTCGTATCTTATCTAAGATACATAGGTAGGTGCAAATGTAATTAGTATAAAATGAAATCTTTGAACCAAAAAAAAGTGTATCGTAAACTTTCTCCAATTGACTGACTTTTATTAGCACATGATTAGTTTCAACAGAAAGCTATAACCAATAAGCTTAAATAGTACCCAATATAATGCTATAAAGCTCTTAAGGAGCGAGAGCTTTAGCGGAAGTCGTTACTGCTTATTCCACGTTCATATTAAATCAGTTTCATACATTGTCAATAGCTAGAACCTATCTAACATATTTTGCTACATATTTTAACGAAATATCGTAGTAAAATGAACTCTTTGTTCATGGTAATATATGCCTACAAACGACCGATTCGTAATACATATTGTTTAGATGCTATGTCGTTAATTCGCTTGTGAGATGTATGCATGTAAAATGAAGATAGCGCATTAACCATTTTATGTTTTTGTCGTGGTATTGTTATATTCGTGTATCTCAAAATGTACAAAATATGTAGTTTTTGTATATACTTAGTAAGTGCCTCTGCTTACTCCGCTTTGGGATTATAAAGTGTATTTTTAGTTTCAATCACGATATAATTGTTATTGAAATAATGTACATGGTTGAGGTTGCACACATACACCAGGCTCTTTTCCCGAAGGTTTAGACGATTCACTAGCGATTTTGATATTTTTTTTAATGTGTGACAAATATTGTATTTTAACAAAAACAGGAGTTGTGACTGGTTCTGGTCACCTCATTGCAGAATATGGACGCGAGTTTATGTATCTATTGAGGTCCGAGCTTTGCACTAGGTCCATTTGTCTAGACCTATATACAACCTTGTTGTTGAACCTCGATTTTATGTTTCCTGAAAATGCTTCCGGCTTACACGACTGGTTGGGTTGTTGAACAGTGTTAGATTATAATTATTCACAGTAAACATGTACCTGGCCGTCGGTGCGCTATAATTACCACGCTACCTAAATTACTCTGGCTTATTTATGCCGCTCGTACGTAATGATCTACTTTACAACGACAGTCAATCTCTCAGGCCCGTATGCTGAAAATGTCTGCAAGCACAGATCTCTGTTCAAATAACGCGTGTCTCGCTCTAATCGTGTTGGTGTAAAAGGGACAAACTATGCTCAATGGACACACAGTTCCAGAATACGGTCGTCAGTGCTCCCTTGAATGCTCAGCGCTCACTGCTGTGCATGTGCACCTGCGCTTGCCCATTCGCTAGTTGTTTTTATTGTTTCACTTCGCATAGCCGAGGGTTTTGTGAATATTCTCACGGATGAAATTGTTGTGAGCCGCGCCTGCGACACACTCGCGCATATTTCGGTACAAAAACGATGGCACATGCTCGGCATGTCACCGATTAAAGCTTTGATTGCTGCCACAGAATGCTGGACGCACTATGTACCATTGTAGTTTTAATTACGGGCAATTTTAAACCCTATCGCAAGTAGGCAAGCATCAAATTAGCATTGGACATCGCATGTATCGTCGATAGGTATACGTAACAGGTGAAATGAAATTATCTAATGTGTATCGGAATTAATTAGAGAAATTGAACTACAATTTTTGCGATGACCCAATTTACGAGAACGCAAAAAGACTCGCGTCACGGTGAGAGAGTGGTATAATTTTTTTTTTCATTAATGAAATTTAATTTGCTTATTCACAAACCTTTCTATAATGGGCTAAGTTTCCACGCACTCATTTCGTTAGCAAGTACTCGGAGTAATTATTTCTCTCACTACACCTGTAATAATAAAATAATACGTAATGTATAATTATTCGTAATGGATTAACTCTTGAATCTGGTTCACATTTTTGTTTAGTACCGTTGGTTCGTTTAGTTAAAATCTTGTAAAAAAACTGCTGACAATTTACATTCTTGGGAATATGTACACAAAGAAATGGTAATGTTATTAAATGTTCGGAAAACTATTGTACTTTTTTTTGTACTGGACGTGTTATTATGATAATTAATTTAATTACGCTTTCTTCTGATCATTTGAAGTATGTTTGAATAGTTTCGTGTGAGTAATTGTATGTTAAAGATATTCGGGCTACTTACTACGTTACAGTTATGAAATAACAAAATAAATAAATGGAATGCGAAGTACCATTTATCTCGGCCATTTTGAGAAAATACGGTAGTTTTATCTTCAACTCTTTTCGCTCTTCGATCTCCCCATGATAACTTTAGAAAATTGTTTTTTTTTTTTCATTTTTAGAACTTGTTTCGAACTTACAGAACACGTTCGTTTCTAAACATTGAAATCTTTATACTCTAATAAGTCGTAAATACCCTTTTTTTGTCCCTATGTATGATTTTAATGCGGTTTTATTTAATAGCTAGAGTGATTTTAGAGGAAGGTTTACATGTATAATGTATGCACATATGAGTAATAGCATTGAAACACTATTAACAATGCCAACTACGGTCAGCAGTAGTAAAAGAAATGTCAAAATCTTGAGTGCAAATATTAAAAATAATTAAATCCAACGAATAGTGCAGCAAGGAGTCGATCGCTCTACAGTGATTGGACTACTTCGTAGTGTCGTATCTATGCAAACATGTTCGAGCAGAAACTAGAAAGGATAAACACCTGCAAAGACACTTGCCATAATTCGTATTGAGTTGTATGTAAGAAAAAAAATCTTAAAAAAATAAATAGAGAGATACTAGTACTCATTACCCTGCGTCAATGACTTGTGCACTCGGCATGGAGAGCGGTGGCTATCTCTGCAATTATGCAAATCCACAATCCTGTCGAAGTGCGTTAGTGTTTTTAAATTACAAATTATACGTATTTAAATCGATTTTTTCCATGTCTTATTTTTTAGGTAACCTACTAGGCACCGGTGGCCTAAGGCTACATTTAGGGGCACGCGGTGCGTTGCGCGTCGCAATTAGCGCCCATACATTACCATCATTTTTGACGATGAATTAATTCAAAATGTATGGTTTTCCGACGCAGCGCCCAACGCACTGCGTGTGAAATGACGACTAAGATAAACAACGCGTAGTTCACCCGAAAGGTCGAATTTTGCTAAACAAATGTAGTTCATAAAGGTTATTATATACACGACGCTACGTATCGTATCCACGGTAAAATGGGACTCTTTGGAAAACAATAACTCGTATTCGACCAATTTAGTTCAACCGGACATCCAAACTGAAGTGAAAGTACGTTCTTTGAATTAGTAATTCAATAATCTGAAAAGTACATGTCCAAGATGAACTTATATTGAATTAAAATTTACAAATATCCCTAAAATTCTAGAGTGATTATGGAAAATTTGAGTGCCATTACATTACACCCTACAGATAGTTAAATTTTGACGTTTTGATTCATGAAATATACACGAAAGACTATCCATTTTTCGCCATCGGTTATGGTGTCGGATATTAGAACCTGACATCAATAAAACCAGACAGACATAAAAATATACATTACTAAAATTACCGTAGTGCCGTTTTTGTGTCCACCTCGACGCACGGGAATTAAACCGTGCTTTTATGCTTTTCCTTTCAACTAGAAGGTCTTCCGACATTGTATACCTAAGTGGCATCGTCGTACTCCGATGTGTTTCGATTCTCCACTAAGCTAACCAATCTGAGCTTTCACATACGTTTATTACTATACCGATACTCTTTCTATTCATATGTCGCACAACACTCATATTGTTTAGGTTCACCTGACCATATACAAAGCAGCATACGGTATGGCCAATTTCAGTAATTATAATACATGAAAATGTGTCTCGGCGTTTAGCGGCGACGTGGGTGGCAATTATGTGAATTGTAGCTATCGTCTTTCGGCTTACGGTGCACTGCGTACAGTATTAATGATGGATTGTAATAATACAATCATAATTGATCTAAAGAACCAGACGTGACCGCTTATACGTGACTTACTCTATTTAAAGTGAGGTTTGTGGCCTACTGTTGGTATAGAATGCCTTTTAATGATAATCGTATTAATATAAACACTTGGATTATTAAAACATCGTGCATCGTAATGAAAACCAATTACCACAAGGTGTATAAACCCCATAACGGCCATAGGTTCACCCCCTATCATGTTGTGTTAAATATGCGCGGTGAATTGTGGACGTTTGCTTTCTGTAAGAACTCTCTCTCTCTCTGCCTCCGCTAAGGGTTCAACACTTTTTTTTAAATTAAAACACTTAAAAGTTATCGTCAACATTCGCACCGAGAACAGTGACAAGTACCCACCGACATTATAATTGCACATTACGTACAGAAACGCAGGCATTCGAACGGACGAACGAGTCGAAATAAAAATAAAAACAGTTTTGATCGTGAAACAAGATCCTTAATCTCACTAATGGTCCCAATTCTTAAAATGCTCGAGACGCTTGACCTTTGTACGTTGCGCGCATCGTTTACCGTTCGACACGGCCGGTGACGTGGAGTCGGCATCTCTGTCAAAAAATGCACTAGTTCGATACCGATCGACATTCTCGTTGATTGATCGCGATGATTTGTTGGCTAATAAATCATCGCGCGCTCTTTGCGACGCTCCGTGCCGTAATCCCCCCCATAAAATGCTAATTGAAATAAACAAGGATACCGTGCTATTTGAATTTTTAGTCGGTGGAGTTCACAGCCAACAGACCGCGCAAATCACGTCGAAAATGAGCCGAAACGAAACCAATATGTATTGAATAATATTAAGAGAGTATTTCTGATGTGAAATCTATTTGAAGAGACCGCCGTATATTTTTATTGGCTGATCCTCGTTAATCCCGGCCGCTGTCAGCGAGTGCTCGACGATACGCCCTTCGCATTATTTGCATGGCTCGATGGGGCGCTAAAGAAAAAAGGCATCTTTCATACATCTTTTCAATCGTATCGCAAAATAAACAAATGAGAGTTCGCGTTGTCGATCAGGCGCCACACTTTTGCTCGCCGTACCCCGGTTGTCATGTCCGCGTTCTGATTTATATCTCCCTTTTAATAGATACCTTATTGTCGTTTTGTATCTGTCTGATCGTCGGTACCGCTGTTAAATAGACGCACCATTCTTCTCCGATTATAATGCTGTTAATAGTTTTTGCTTAAACTTTTCGACACGGCGGCGGCGGTATTCAATGCATTTCAGGATTACTCACTCGCTCGTGGCTTTGATGAAATAATTTACAGTCGTATATCGACGAGAGTGGGTTGTAAATTTGCTATAGTAAACGTGTACGGTGATGATATGATATGCCTATATGATATGCCTGTAAAGAGATCTCGCTCTAGATTCTGATCACGCGCAGTTCTAACAGCCGGATATGTGTCGAGGCGCCAGCCAACATATCAATTAAGCCAGTTTTCATACCAACATTCATCATCACAATCGTGAGGTCAATATCTTTTCGTGCTCTCAAACGTCGATGTACCTGTAATACATCGTCAATGAATTTTTATACAACCGGTTTAATAAATAAAGTACCCCCACCGGCCCGAGTCATCCACTTATTCCCCAAAGCGATATTTTTCAGCGCTAATCGGCACAATCAAGCCACGTCCTCTTTTTATGTTAACAGTTCGGTTATAGGCGTAATATATTAAACAATGCGTGCCCTGATAATAGCTTGTCCTAGACAATAATATGTGAGTCTGCGTCAGTCGTCCAATTATTACTAAACGATATGAATTATAAATCAAGATGGTGGATAAAAATGCGCGAGCGCCGCCGCCGTCGATGCGAAGCTCCGTTGTGTGAGTCATAGGCTGAAATGTTGTTGTCTGGTCTATTTTTTCGTTTGTCAGTGGTGCGTCCGGCGCGGACGGCTGGCGGCTGCCCCGCTGCGATATAAAGTTAAACTGCACTGACACCCTAATGCATTCCCGATGTCGATTTACACTCAGCTTTTGTATGTAGAGCAATATATCGGGTAATTGGGTGCATTATTTCGCGTCTGCGCCGGCGTCGCTGGTCGGCGCACACAGCTGCGCAGTAGCCGTGCGCACTGTAAAACCTGTCGCGTTATAATAGAACCAATTTATATCAAGCGCCCAAGAAATTGGTACTTTATTTCGGTATGGCAATCGCCACCTTGAGAGAGACTCGGCTTCGAGCCCTTTGAAATACAACAATGTTTTATTGTTGTAAAACATTTGCTGTACATTCAATTTCAATTTCCCGTTGTTTTATGCATGAATAACATTCGCATTATTCAAACATGACATGTTGTGCCCTTGCAGTATATCATGAGTGAGTTTCGTAGTGGAATGTCTTGTAGGAACCGGACACATTGTCCCCGACTGTTCTGCGAATACCTCTAGATGAGAGTATCCTTAAATTATTCACGTACGCGTCTCCGAAAGCAATGGAAAAAACAAATTAGCATTTCCAAGTGTCCGTTTCTAATGTACTGCTGCATTGAATAGGACTTTCAATCGAAAACCGACGGAGCTAGGTGCGCCAACTTGTTCTACAATGAAATAAAACTTTTTGTTAAGATCTTTGCGAGAATTATTGACCTATTCAAGTGAGCTCATTACGAATGACTGCAAATTTATCTAGTGGTTGGTTGGAACGATAATCTGGCCATTGTTCAGAGGCCGCCGAACAGCCATAACGACCTTATACGGCTCCCGAGGGCTCACTATTTACAGATTTTATGCGTGATGCATAATTTTTCGACGCAATTGTTGTTTGGAATAAAAACCTACATGCCCTAAATCGGAAGCAATTAGGTGCTAATTTAAATAATGAAGATCTTCACGGATTATAAAAAGACTGTTATTGTACGTCTGTCTATAATAAAACTTCGCAAGAATTTTAATCCACCTCACCATTAACGATTATTAAAAGAGCATAAAGGAGTCCCATTTTCATTTTATTTTCCACAAAGAATAATCCGTCGCGGTAAATCAGGGGATATTTGTTTGTTACTACGGCGACCATTTTGTTCGTGCCACCCTTGTTGTGATTGGTGGTCGGGATTGCGCGGCAGGGGTCGCGGCGGGGTGCGTCGCGTGAGCAACAACCGAGCGACCTTGCGCGCGTCCTTGTGCCCCGAGCAAGGAACCCCGTGCGCCGTCCCGCTCGCACCTGCCCGCCGCACGCACCACCCGTCTCACACGACCAGGATCGCCACTCCACACACAAGATCCACCGAATGATATATGATTCTCGGCCAGTGAGCGTCCCGGGACAGGTTCGGCTAGAGCGCTCTACTTCCATTTTTATTTACTCAATGAATAACACTCGCGGTTCTCACCGTAACCATAACCGCTGGTATTAATAACACAAATACTTGTGCTGACTTATATTTTATTAAGCTTTTGTAAGGGAGACTGTCGATTATTTCCCCGGCAGTATCGGTTAAGTGGTCCTCTGCATTCATTTAATTATATTGTGGGCCCCCGTAATAAATTTAAATGGTGCTCAATATTCAAATGTGGCTTAAATGTGCTACTTATTTACTATTTTGTATCTGCTGAATATTAATAAGAGGCGCGGGTTCCGTAGGGCTGCGGCCAACACCCCGCGTGTTCGCGCCTAATGAGGAGCAGCCATATACAGTCGAGCGGTGTCTTGGAAAATCCCTAATTGTACATAAATGTAGTTGATATTCGGTGCGCGAGCGCAGCCAATTAAACAGTAGTCCACCCCGCCTAATGCGTGCGTGCATTTTCAGAATTGCCGTTGTTCCCGATTCAATTGTGTTTCCTATTACAATCTGGCCCTATCTAATAATAACGTCTGTTTTTCAATATTTCATGAGATAGCGCCAATTATGGCACCAAGTATCGGATGCCTAGTTAAGTACTTTCTTGTTGTAATCTTATACATCTTTATTATTGAAAGGGCCTAGGGCGTCGTCTATTCTCTAACATTAGCATATCATTATCTCCATACTCATTTAAGAGTCTGGTGGACGGACGCCAGCGTCCGTTGTGCTTAAATGCAAACTAAATTGGTATTTTGCTTCGTATTTTTTTTTAGGCAAAAAAGATCGTTTCTCTTTAAAAGGTTAGGACATATTTATAACGGCTGCCGACGAGTCCATCCTTATTTACGATACTGTTAAGATTATGCTAAATGACGTTACTGTCGCGTCTATCATGATAGTGTTTATTTTATTTTTATTTTCTACTCTTATGCTGCATCAATACATACATTAAGGGAGGACTATGCCCAGCAATGGGTGATAAGGGGACAATATTAATAGATTAACGTTTTGTTTTATAATAGGTGTCGGGTAGAATTCTGGTAGTTACTGTTTATAAAACTTATACGAATGTTTGACTAAAGTAGAGAGAATTAAGATATCTATACATACCTATACATACATACATACACTTCACGCCTGTCTCCCATATATCTAATTTCAATATGACTAAATCGCTCCCTACCCGTTTACCCGACAGAGGGACGTAAGCATAATCGACAACTTGTGTTTATTTGTAAATTGAATTTGTACTGTTTTATGATCACTTACCGCATGTCATTAGTCTACTATTAGAAAATATATTCTATTAGTAGACGTCCCATGAAGGAAAGAGAGAGGCCAAATAAAGTATGGATGGACTGTGTGAAAAACGGCCTTAGCGATTTTTACCAAATTTTATATGCGTATTCAGTAAGTCTGCGAATCGGCTACTATCTATTTTTATGCGCCTCCTAGTTGTATTTCTCCTAATACACGGGGTACAAAGGCAAATTATAATGTCAGAACAAATGTTTGCTGGGACAGCTAGTAATTATATACGTGAGATAAGAAAGGACTTTTTATACAACAAGGGGATGGAAGTTTATATGAGAATATCTTAATTTTTGAGAGATTTTTTAATAGAAAGAATACATATTTCTCATAATTTTCATTTCAACCTCTACCCGAATTTAACTAGCGATGAGCTAAAAAGGCTGAAATATTACGAATTGATACGCGGACGAAATCTTCGGGCGTTCACTAGTATTATATAAAACTCAAAGTCCTCACTCATTCATTCATCACTGACTCATCAACGCCCAGCTCAAACCCTTGGCCCTATAAAGCTGAAAAATTGCACAGGTTTTATTTTTATGATATTTACGTGAGATAAGAAAGGGTTTTTCAAAATTCGATCTCTAAGGTAAAAAGGGGGTCTAGAATTTTATATGAGAAAATTTTATTAATAAACTTTACATACTTACATTTTTAATACAACTTAAATATTTTAATACATACTTAATTCAAAGTTACAATACATTAAAAATACAATAATAAAACAGAATTAATTATTTCAGCGCGTAGGCTTCGTCAAGTTATGAAGCCTATGAGAAAATTGTTTATTTTGGAGTTATAGTTCTAAAACTTAGTGGAAACTCATTTTAGTTCACACTCACTAGTTTTATATATTATACTCGTATTTTATACTGGTACTATCTACTTTTACGACTTCATTGGACAGGAGTTATCTGAAACAGTCTCTAATTAAAATTCAAAGCAATTTAATAATTATTATTTCTTTATGCTCGATGAAGAAATACATCGTCGTGAAATCCTCATGCCACAAGATGTGTGAAATCTAGAACGGCGATAGGCTCACCTCCATCACGTTGGGTTGAGTATGTTCGTTGCACTGCCACATCTTGGATTAAAAGGCATGAATTTTTTAACATACTTAAAAAAAGGGTATGTCTATTCGTCGGTATTTTTTTAATGTTTGTTATCTAAAAATATTGTCTGGGTGAACCGATTTGAAATTCTTTTTTTTTTTAATTTGAAAGCTCGCGTTTGGTCCCAGTTAAATTCAGTTCCAATATACTGATTGAAGTCGATTACTTTTTTCTTTAAAGTTGTTTTATTGCAGCCCATTGCTGCGTACACAATAATTCTAGTGCACTCCAGCTACTTCAATCCAGTGTTGTGCCTTTCGATCGGCAAATATCTGAATATCTGAGGCAAGACTAAATAATGATCACAATAAAAAAACGACTTTTACCAGTACTAGTCGCCCCTACGTTTTTCAAATTTCTCCTCGCTTTATGTGTTCTGCCATCATCAAACCCCGATTTCCTTATCATGGGACAACCTTTGAAATATATTATTTCCAACAAAATATGAATCATCAAAATCTGTTCGTAAACGACGAAATTACCCGCGAACAATACGAATATATACCGTCGAAATGAGAAAGACTCCTTCTTCGAAGTCGCTTAAAAAATATTCCATGTTTTATTACTAGCCCATCTCTACTTAGGTATGTGTAAAGCTCACGGTATATTTTTACTAGTGTTATTTCGTTTCCATTGTGCGCTCGATTCAAATTGATGGATGTACACAATGACCTTTAGCTTCGAAAGTGAGTAGTCCAATCAGACACTCATTAGTCCGACATTCTGATTGGGAATAGCAACAGTCATGTTTATATATGTATATTATATACTATTATTGGCACTAACGGAATATTGATCAAGTGGTGTCGATTTCTAGATAAAGTGCGCTGTGCGAAACTAAACGTACATATCCTTTGACTACAGAATCTTTATTGTTTAAGACGTAGGTACGTATGTACTTGTTGTTATAGGCCTATTATATGCGATTTCCTGTAATCATGAGAAAAAAACACGTTCGATTCGACTAAATTATATTTCCAACTATCGTAAATCTAAAGTCACAAAGACAGTTCAGACATCAAGAATAGA